>JBAIZZ010000054.1:8484-62870 GCA_037355905.1 Heliconius aoede | reverse complement strand
TTTTTTTAATAACAAACGCGTGCGACGATTTATCAACCGTCGATCGCATTTTTTTATCGAAATATGTAACCGCCGCCGGGACCGTTACCACCTGCTGCAAACAAACACACAAGAGTCGATAAAAAAATGTGAATTTATAGAAACCGGTAACAAATTCGAATTTTACATCCAAATGATGGATGACAGGTCAGCAATACATCTCTAACAGTGATATTGTGTTATTAATCGAAGAAAAAAATTCCAAAACGAAATATATCATCACAAATTACTGTTAACTCGATCGTTGTGTAAGAGATAACCTAATTTAAACTAAGCTTTCGTCACATAAAGATAAAGCTCAACGAGCTCGAATGTTTAAACGATTTACACCAATTCAGAGTGTCATTTTATATCCAAACGTACTGGAACGTAATAAGCGGAACCGGTTTTAAGGTATTTTTAACGGATAACACCCGCCGGCGCGGGCGCGGATTGATAGCAAATACTCACCGGCCGTTAGGTGCCGAGGGGGAGTGCACTAGCTTCACCGCGAACAAGAACTGGATCGCACAAACTAACAGACAACAGAGGTTCAATGATAATGTCAACGCACACAGAGCTAACGTCACTTCGTAAACCACTGCGAATTCCTCGGGGGCACTCGTCGCTGGGGCGGATATCTTGAGGAGGAATAGCAGCGCGAGTAGTGCTAATAGTAAACTGATAAGGCACAGTAGAGCTAAAGACGTCAGGGCCTCCTCTGTCGCCGCCCTCGTGCTCCGCACCCTGGTGGTGGCCGGTCTGGCGGGCGGAACTCCTGAAGCTGTTCCATTTGCAAGTTTTGGGGGTGATGCGACAGGGACTGGAGTGATAACGGGCACCGTGGTCGGCGGTTGCGCGCCAGGACTGACACTGGCGGACGTCCCGCCAACTGAATGCTTCGAGGAGTCCAGGGTAGACACGTTCAGGGGCAGGTGGTGGTGCGGCCGCCGCGGCATGTTTTGGTAGCGGTGGTCATCGCTCGCCGCCGGCGGCCGCGTCGCATGCTTCAACATATTTCAACACTCACGCTGTAAGCCGCCATCGCGTCGAGTTTCGCATGCGAGCTGACACGAGCATAACGCGCGGCGGACGCGCTGTGACTGAGACCGAGCCCCCTCTATACCTGCTCCGCGACTGTCAATCAAATGAGGACTCTACAGACCTACCCTTATAACACTGATACAATAGTATTAATGTAAACTAAATACTTCAGTCTATTGTGTATGTAGAGCTGAATAATTTGTTTATAATACTCCAGACGAGTTGTTTGTAAACGTGGTTGTTCTCCATCTTCACAATTAGCCTCCGCTGTTTCCAAACCAATTATTATACTAAAATATAATTAAATGGAAACCGAGTACGTAATACAATCTCGACTTGATTAGCAGGTCGTAGTTTTATGTTATTGTGACTTCATTGTTTAAACTAACTAAATTCTCATGAGTTGAATACATTGGAACCTGTTTCCTTTAAACAGTGTCAAGGTGCGCTTTTCATTGGAGAATATCGAAATGACTTAAAATCCAAAATTCTTGTAGTAAACATTTTAAAGTACTTATACGTGTATGCATTTTATTAGACGTTGTGAGGCCGTCGTGGCGCAGTGGTCAAGGGTGCCGCCCGTAAGCGCGACGGTTGTGGGTTCGATTCCCACTCGAAGAAGTGAAATATTTCTTTACGTTTATATTTCCATTTTTCTTGAAAAATTAATGTAGTATATAAGCGGGCGAAGCCACGAGCGGATCACTAGTTATAAATATTGTTCTGTAGATATGTCATATACAATCGTACTTGTATATATTGAATGCAAAGTGAGCTCTACGTTTAAAAATTTAAGCAAAATAAATCCTTTTACTTCATTTCAGATGTTCCTATTTACATTATAAAATTAATATTAGGTGGGTGCATGACAGTTTTGCTCTCTTTCCGTTTTATTCAAATTAATTGACAGCCGATCAGGTCATTCTGCTGCTGCCTTTCACACCTGTCCCCGACAAAGCCATTCATTGCTGAGCAATTTAGAGTGGTAAGTTAAGTCGCGTTCGGTTTCAGCAAAATATTTTCATATAAATTAGTGTCGTTATCTTTAAAAAAATTAAGCTACTCGTGGCGCAAAGGCGTGCAATTGTAAACGCGACAGGTTGTGGGTGGTGTGTTCGATTCCCACCAGTGGAAATGAAATACTTAATATTTTCATTTTCTGGCTCGGAACGGAAAATACAGTTAATATTAATAAATTTGATTGTATTTATATTATTAGAGTACCTTACTAACTTAACTATAGAGATGCCTCTTTTGTTCTGTAGAGTCAGTCAAGTAAGCCAAAACTTAGACCAAACCAACCAAAACATTTATGCTATAAATAACCACAAATAATTTAAAAAAAAAAACAATTTAATCATGTGAAAAATGGATGCAAAATTAATTTAATGCAGGCGACCATATGAAGTATTACACAGTCCAGTCATACGTAAATCCGGATGGACACGTGGACGACACCTGCTCTGCAGATGTTTTAATATAACACAATATTTTATATCTCAGAAAAAAACTAAATAGAGACCTACGTAAATTCCTCTTTTAGTAAACAATTGTTTTTTAAGAGATTTGTAGGTACTACACAAAAATCTTACTACAAATGCATAGAGCCAAGTTCAAGAGGGAAAATGTGTATCTACATACTAGTATGAGTTCAGACGAAGAAAGTAAAAGACTTACAACAATATGCTGTTAATAAAAGCGAAACATAAATTAATACTTATATTTATTTATAAAAAAAACATAGCAAATGAGGCCAATCGTTGTGTAGAGCGAGAAACTAGCAGAGTAAAGAAATGGAAATATAAATTTAAATAAATATTTCATGTCCTCGAGTGGGGATCGAACCCACAACCAGTCGCGTTCACAGTGACACGTTGGGCCCCTGCGTCACGACTGGCCAATAGTTTTTATATATGAAACCATAATAATGTACCTACTAACTATGATCCAATATAAGATAACACCGGTCCACCGGTCGTCAAAAATGCAGCTTGTCGACTTAGATCGAACTAGAAGATACATAATGTTGCCCCGTTTACCGTAAAATTCAAGTTTTAATCATAAATATTTCTTTGAGCCCACCGTATCACAGCGTGTTGTTGTAAATGCGGACGTTTGTGAATTCGATTTCTGCTCGTGGGAATGCATTATTTTTTTTTCGCTCTAATAACCAAAACCGTGGTTCAAAACCAAAATCGAAACCACAAGCGTGGTTTTGATTTCCACCACTAATGTAAAATTTTTAAAATATATTTGTGTTAGAAGGGCGCGACGTATTAAAGGCCCTCACGTGTCGGCCTATGTAATGCTCCCTGCAACTGTAGTTGTAATGTCTTTTTAATGTTCATATAATGATAACTGACGGATAAGTCTTTTTTATGTCAAGCTTTGACGACTCTCATTCAGATAATAAATATGAATGCTTATTGAGATTCGCCATTTTACTGGGATACGAGTCGAAAACATGGAAAGCTTTTTCACGTATTAGGGGATTTTCTTTTAATATATTTTTTAGGCTTCCTTAGAATTTTAATCAATGATCTACGTGAGTATTTTGAAAAATTCATTCAAATGGCCATTCTTATAAAGCCACTACTCAATAATCTATGCAACAGTAGACGTGACAGGACAAGTCGACAAAGAATGCAGCTCGTCTAGTTTTTGCTTACCACTCTACACTATGGACTTAGTTTCCTATGTTCTTTTAGATTCACGTTGTATCCCGTACATAGCCGAGTAAGTAGAGGGAACCTGGAAATTCAGTGCTAAGTCACTCCGTTCCCAATAAGACACATATATTCCCGCCGAATTTTGGAGGCATTACGTGCTGAGTGCTAGAAATCAGTGATTCAAGTCGAATGGGAATCGAACCTAAACTAGTAATATTTATTTAACTTTCATCAAATATTTGTACTTACTTAATGTTTTTCATTAAAGTGAATAGTTTTGTCATTCACACCCGTACTTTGTATATGTAAATATATTTTTTATAGAAAACTAACGGTATTCATATTATCCAGTTTGACTTCCTCTCAAATCATACGAATTTGAGCTATTTGAATTTTTGCGCAAGACATTTTAAAGTTTTTGTATAATTTTTAGTAATGATAGTTCTTAATTACATTTGTTGTCAAATAACTTAGCAGTTTTAGTGATAATTTAAAGTATTCTAGGCGGTAAACATAAATATTCAAAAACCGGACAAGCGGAAGTCGGACTCGCCCACCAAGGGTTCCGTACAAAAATTGTCGATCTCGAGCTTTTTCAAAAATTCAGAATTAGCTTAGCAAGACCCTTTTCATCTCATACTTCACTTAAACTAGCGGCTTTAATATCAAATTTTGCCACCCTTTGAAGTTTTCAGATTGTTTCCTGAACTAGTAATACCTGTAGATGCTAGCTACTAAATTTCATTATTCCAGGTCAACTGGAAGTACCCTATTCGTTTTGATGTCTTATGTAGTGAAAAATACGTGTTTCTTGCTATTTAAGGCATTATTTTTTTGGATTTTACCACAAAGTAAATATAGAAATATGTATATTTTTATAGTAAAAAATCATGAGGCCGTAGATCTGAGTAAATGGTTTAAATTTCAACTCGATATCTCTAAGTGTTCCTGACAGACAGACAGACGGACGGACGGACAAGAGAGTGGGAGACTTAAAAGGGTTCCATTTCTCCTTGAAAAGTACGGAACACTAAAAATGGCAACATAAAAGCTTGTACTAATTGTAGAGGTTTTAATTGTTGTTTCAAAATGTTACGGAAATTAAAATTTATATTAAGAATAATTAAAAGAAATAAAAGATACATTATGTTATCTGCAATTTGAAGTTTGAGTTATTCTAAGATTATATAATATAATACTACCGTGACTGGATTTTGTGAAACAAGCAAAATAGTATCATACTAAAATAATATAATTAAAGTGTAGTTACTACAGACACTGATGTTATATTTCAAAATATCAGTGATTCTACACGATGTGACTTTTACTATAGTTGACACATTTCAATTTTGGCGCCATTTATGAAAAACATTTATACTTTTTTTTTTGTGTAACACGTAAAATTATATTCAGCCAAACATGCTTTTTTTTATTATAATTACGCAAATGCACATTTTAAATGAATATGTATTCAAATATATATATACAATAAAAATTATCTAAGCTTACCGTACTTAAATTAATTCAGCTTCACGCTATATCCGGCACACATCAGGGTAGGCAGAGGGAACCTAGTGTTAAGACACTCCGTTCTCCACTTTCTGCCGAATTCTGAAGGCATTGCGTGTTGAGTGGCAGAACTCAACGCTGCGCTTTGCCTCGACACCAGAGCGAAGAAATGGAAATATAAAAATAATAAATATTTCACTTATTCGAGTGGAAATCGAACCCACAACCGTCGCGTCACAGTCACACCTTGTGCCACCGCGCAACCACGGCCTCTTAAATTTAATCAGATCTGTTAAAAACGTATAGTATTACATGTATATGTATAATATAAAATAAAACGAGTTTTATAAAATAAGTACGATAATTACACTATCAATTGCGCAATAAAGTTTCTGTTTAAGATGAGGTCAGTTGAAGATAAGCTTCAGATTTCCTCGGTTTTATAATTTGTTAATATTTTTTAACAAATGTCAACGTGAGTATTTATTTATTTAAATTTAATTCTTATTGTAAAATGTAACTTTATTATCTAGTTATTGTCTATTTGTAGTTGTTTCTATATGTTTTAAAATATATTTGTATAATTAAATGTTAAATAACCTAACTTTTTTATATTATTTTGCGTTAAAATTGCCTTAAATGCCAAACGTTTGTTGAAAGACAACTTTTACAATTGTAAATTACGCTTATAGCTATGGCCTTATTCGTTATAACATCAATATAATTGGTCGAAGATAAATATATAAAAATTATATATAATATAAATATATTTTTATATATAGTTACTCAGCTTCACGCTGTATCCCGCACACAGCAGGGTAGGCAGAGGGAACCTAGTGTTAAGACACTCCGTTCCGTAATTATATATAGTTGATGGAAGATATTTATCTATATTACTTATAGCTGCCTTTAATTCGCATTTTAAATGCTAATTTATAAAATAAACTATACACTAGAAAAGAAAGCTCTACTACTGGCTTAATTATATGTATATTTTCGACATACCATGTATTTAGGACGCCGAAACTGTAAATTCTACAAAATGTATTGTCACCCTCGTGTTGTTTGTGGGATCTGCTTCTTTGCACACTATAAGTGAGGGTTCTAATCCCACTATTAAAAATGTTTGTTTTCTTTAAAAAATATTTCGATTATCGGATTTTCCTGTATCCCAATCAGACTAGTCAGATGAATCTACTGTTAAGACATTCCGTTCCGAGAGCCGCGCCTTGTCTTTCAAAAAAAAATTTAATTATTACCTCGAATGGGGACCCAACCTACGACCGTCGCAGTTACAGACGCTGTTCCACTGAGCCAATGTCACAGTGCTCTGCTTTCGCGGAAAGTTAGTAATTGTCTCTACGCTCCTGTAAAATGTGGATTATGCGTAAAGTTCAAATGTAATGTGTAATAATTATAATTTATATTTTACAATGTTTGTTGTGCTACTATTTATTGTTTATGTATTGTGAATGTAAATAATGTTGACAGTTACAAAATACAAACAGGACTTTTAGTACGTGATTAGTGATTGTAATGATTTACATATATTCATTCGTAGGAGCTCGTAGTAGATTCGTCTCTGTCACCTCGTGCACAAATTTGAACATATAACCAACGTAGCTATTTGTTCACATCCGCCGAAATTAGTATATGTAATATATTATATATAGAATTTCTTTATAGTACGCGAGTCATGGCCACCCTGAAGTTGGTTGTAAATTGCTTGGCTTGGTTTTTAGTTTTTTTTTTTTACTTTTGATTATTTAGTATTTCCCGTCTACCTGCAATTATGTAATTTGGCAAGACGTTTTTTTTCAAAGAAAATGAGTGAATAAGCGAACCTTAAATTTATCAACACTTATAAGTTTATTCGCGTTGGCCTAAATGGTGAAATTAGTTCAGAACCCTCGGAGGGCGAGTCCGACACGTGCTTGACCAGTCTTTTGATATTGAAATACCAACCTTCATGTCTACCAATATTTTGTAATTACATTGTATTTTTTAATGTCGGAGCCAATCTTTCATAACAGTACTTACTACATACGAATATAATTTTTAATAATATTTGTTTACAACGCGACATTGGCCACGACACTATAATTAAAGAATAGAACTGATAATACCTATTAAGCGGCAATTTTTTTTATTCCTAATTTTAGGAATTGACTTATCGAGGAAGGCTATAGACTGTTACATACCGTTAATTATTTGTATGTAACGTACTCCAGAGGCCGTCGTGGGGCAGGGTTATAACTGCAAACACGACAGGTTGTAAGTTATCACTCGAAATATTTTATATTTTTGATTCTTCGCTCTGATAACGAGGCATAACGCTGCGGAGATCCGCCGCAATCGCAATAAGTGGAGAACGAGAGCATCTTGATGGGAATGAAATGTCTTAACACTAGGTTTTTACATATCCTCTGACCTAGAAAAAGGCCACCATGACCTCAAATTACATACATTTTTTTTTCAGCCGCGTAATGGACGTGATCGTTATAGGCTGTGGTGCGGCCGGGGTAGCGACGCTGCGGCAGCTTCATAACGCAGGCCTGAACGTCCTGGGTTTAGAAGCGGATGATAGAATTGGTGGAAGAATAAGGACAGTTGAATTTGGAGATCGTTATATAGATGTGGGGGCCGCTTGGTAAGAGTTTTTTTTTCTTATTGCTAAAATATTTGTGTGAACCCACAACCGTCATGAGCGCGACGATTCCCACTCCACACAAATCATACTACTATTATAAGAAAGATTATTTGATTAACTAATTTTTGTTGCGACATAATTGGAGCGACAACTCGCTAAAATAATTTTTCTTAAAAGATTCTTTAACTGTAGAATAATTAGCAGAAAGTAGTAAGAATGTAAAAAAAATACGCGATAACAATAACAATATACTTACAATAACTAAAAATATTGAAAGAGAAATGTTTACACATTCAATTTCCGGCCATTGTAAGCATTCCCTGACCACATTATTTTAAACATAAGAGTGACTTTACATAAAGTCAAGTGATATAGAAGGTACAGTAATATCCCAGAGCGATAGATGGCCGCGAGTCGAGGTTCGAGTCCAGTAGGGGACGCACGTAGGGTCAATATCCTCTCTAGCAGCCACGTTTTAATATTTCATGAACCAACGACATCATGATTGAAAAAAACAACACAGAAAGAAAGTAAAATCTTCGCCAAAGTGGTCCAATAAAATGATATAGTACGAGATTGAGTTCCAGTTTTGGCCGCGCAATGTCTGACTCTCTCTACTCGTAAACGTGAGAGTCGAGTCACACAGAATAATTATTGTTTTGTTATATTTTTCATTATGATTTGGCAGATCTACAACTCAACACGTGATGTCTCTAAAGAGGAGGGTCACAAAAATCTTCCCGCTTACACGACTTATATTCTTTGTGTCCACGTTGTATCCCGAACACAGCAGGGTAGGCAGAGGGAATTTCCCGGTCAAGATACTCCGTTCTCTACTTTCGCCTATCTCCACAGATTTTGCGTATTGATTGGCGGAAATCAACGTCGCGCTCAACAAAAGCATAATAAACGAAATTAATTTTCAGGTGTCACGGCGAGAAGGACAATGTTGTATTTGAACTAGCAAACCCCTTAGATCTCTTGGGCAGACCTCAACCTGATAATAAATATTATGTTATGTCCAATGGCGAACTGCTACCCAATGATGCTGCCGAAAATATACTTCAGTCCTTAAGTGATGTAGTGTCTAAAGCTAATAAAAATACAAACAAGTCTATTTCAGAATGTGTGCGAGACGCGTGAGTATTTATTATGATTTTAATAAAATATATTAATTTTGGGTTCTAGGTCTCCAGTCGTGACGCAGGGTTACAAGCCTACGTCATGGCTACGACTGAACTATATTACTTATTTGTGTCACTGAAATTAACTTAATTTTTCTTCACTTCTTCTTCTTCCTGAGGGTACAATGCGCAATGGCTAAGAAAACTTAAAATCAAGGCGGCCACGACTCATCGACCATACATACTTACTTATAAAATAATTAATAACAATTTTCAGACCAAATATCGACCCAAGTCTAAAAAGAGATCCCATTCTGGTCCAATCGTTTATAGAATGGTTTGAAAGAAACAGCCATGTGGGTGGTCAGAGTGATCCTTCGAAAGGGAAATCCCTGAAGGGTTTAGAAGAGAATTGGGGATGTGAAGGTGAATTTATGTTGAACTGGAAAGGAAGAGGTTTTAATACCATACTTGATATTTTATTGGTATGCATAACAAAGATTTTGAGAATTTACTTTTTAAATATGAAATGCCTAAATTTAATACACTTAAGAATATTGCTATAAGCACAGCGAGTTTCTTCAAACTGTACTAAAGTTCAGCACTCTGAAAGCATTTAAGTTATTTACCTTTAAATATAACAAAAACTCATTCCACAGAATAAATATCCCGATCCATCCAAGCAACTACCAATATCTATTCACCTGAATAAAGAAGTAGAGAGTATAAAATGGAGATCCACAAAACAAGAAGCGGGGAATCCCCTAGTGCAGATCACTTGTAAGGACGGCAGCCTGTATGCAGCTAAGAGTGTTGTCGTCACTATGTCTATAGGCGTCTTGAAAGAGAGGTAAGTCAATATAATAAATTATTATTATTATTAGTTATTAATGTTTTAGAAGAGAATTCGTCTGTTACATTACTTTTACCTCAAATCAGTGGATGTTGCGCAGTCGCACGAGCACGAGTGCCTGTAACACAATCGCTGTTGATTCGATTCCGACTCGGAGGAATAAATTTATATTTATGAATATCTTCATTTATTCATTCTAGTACCAAGGCACGGTGTTGAGTTCCGCCACTCAACAAGCAATACCTTAAAAAATCGGCGGAAAGTGAGGACGGAAAGGAGAATCTTACCACTAGGCTCCCTCTGCCCACCCTGCTATATGCGGGATACAGCGTGAGGATACCTTTAATCAATATTTATTTAACTAAACACCTATTCGTTACTTATAATTTAAATTTTAATTTGAATTGTTACGAACTAAAACTATATCAACTTAATTGTTCGAAACGTTTAGATATTACAATAAGTACAGTTTATCTCACATTCAAAAGTATATTGCCTTAATTTATGCATGAAATGCAACGTATTTTTGTTAATTGCATAATATTCTTTTATTATACCAACCCTAAAAACGTACAAAAACTGAACTTGCATATATATTACCATACTTCAGATACACACAGCTATTCAGTCCGGCGTTGCCAGCCGAGAAAATTAACTCCATAAACACACTTCAACTATGCGTTCTCGACAAAATATATGTAGAATTTACCGAACAGTGGTGGCCCAAAACCCCAGCTAACATCTCAATTTTGTGGAAAAAAGAAGACAAATTAAAATTTTCACCACAAGAGCAATGGGTGACAGAATTGTATGGATTATATTCAGTAGATTATCATCCGAATGTATTGCTCGCTTGGATTTACGGAGAAGCTGCGGAATGCATGGAGAAGAAGAATGACGCAGAAGTCAAGGCTGGTATTAGTAAATTACTGGATATTGTGTTCAAGAAGAAATTTAATGTGTCTCCGATTAAGTCTATTTTAAGGTAAAAGGAATATTTTTTTTTCTTTTCGTTGTGAGCTTTTAAAATTTACTTAATTAAGATAGTTAATCTTTAGCTTAATTTACTTTGCATTGCAATCCAAGAAAAATAACTACTTTCTAGTAACGTTTTGTGCCTTTAAGGCTTAGGAAAAAGAGAATGTTATTGAAATGACAAAAATTAAAATTGTGTAGTTTATAATAATGTAGTATGTTGAAAATTCACAGTATAGGTAATAAAACAAATATCCTCTACATAACTTCCAGATCTCAATGGGCATCCAATCCACTAGCTCGAGGTTCCTATTCGTACCGTAGTGTTGCAACAGAACAAAATGGCGGCAGTGCTGCCATACTCTCGCAACCGTTGTGCCACGGGGACTTCCCCGTGGTTTGCTTCGCGGGAGAGGGCACGTCCCATCACAGACACGCGGCAGTCCACGGCGCTATAGAATCCGGTTTTCGAGAAGCTAGCAGACTTATTGAGCATTTTAAAAAAGGAAAATAATTATTTAACACATACAACTTTTATAAATATATAACACTCAATTTTTAAAAAAAATATACAGGGTGGAAGTGTAAGCAACACTTTAAATGAAACCACATTTTTAACTACTCTATAAAAGCCTTCATATATAATTAAAAATCCCATAAACAAAAAAGTAATTATTTAAAACAAAACAAATAATAAAATTATCCTTTTTAATTTTAATTAAATTAATTAAAGAAAAGAAATTTACACGCCATTTGTAAAATATGACAAACACGCTTACTAATATTTTTGTATTATAGTATTATGTATATGTGTGCGTCACATAAAATACAGGTATATAAGGTAAGGATAAAAATTGTGAAATGAAAAAAATTCCGATGTCTAACTGTAGAGGTAATCTTGATTAATTTCTTTGAATGTATTGGTTTGAAATATTTTAAAATATATGATTGTTTCAGTAAAAGTATCGCTGATACTTCCATTTTATAATTCGACGATTAAAGCAAATATTCAGTACTCATAAAACATTCGTGAATTTTAAGACAAATAAAAATTGATTATAAATAATAGATGTAGTTATTTCACCTGTGGTTTTAAACACATATTATTGTTAACGCTTAAAAACTATTCACTGCAATATGCATCCATTGCGATGACTGTGGG
The DNA here is from genome assembly GCA_037355905.1 of Heliconius aoede. Lineage (NCBI taxonomy): Eukaryota > Metazoa > Arthropoda > Insecta > Lepidoptera > Nymphalidae > Heliconius > Heliconius aoede. The sequence continues at coordinate 50,866 of JBAIZZ010000054.1, read as the reverse complement.
TTCGATCCATATCAGGAGAATGAACTTTCATTTCCCTACTTCTCCAAGTCAATTAAATCAATACACATATAATTTGATAATTAATATAATTTAGCATTTTATGCAGAATTTTAAATATATTTTAATAGAATCACGTGGCTCAGTGGCACAAGAATGTGACTATAAGCCGCGATGGTTGTGAATTCGATTCACTCAACGAAATGAAATTTCTATTATTTTCATTTTCTCGGTCTCGTAAGAAAGCAAAGAGTGGCGTTAAGTTTTGCTACGCAACACTCAATATCTCTAGAATTCACCTAAGTGAGAAACGGAAGTGGCTAGATGAGAATGAAGTGTCTTTCCGTTAGGTTCCCTCTGAATATATATACGATATGTGATACGATGATACGATGCATCCCGCATATAGCGTGAAGCTAAAAAAAAAACAAATAATTATAAAATATTTTCTTAATTATTTAATTAGAAAATATTTTCATTTAGGATATGTAAAGTCAAAGGCAAATAATTTTATTCAAAATTAATAACTGCATACTTAATCTACCACCAGTTCACTAAAGTAATGCCTCAGACTTGAGAAGAACCTGCGCAAGGAACTCAGCGGGACTCTTTTTATAAAATCAATTATACAAATACATTTTAACATTTCTGACTATGATATTACTGTAACAACTGCATATCACAATAATTATGGCACCATTTAAATTATTAAATTAAATTAAATAAGCAAAAACAATTAAATAACCCAACCCCGGAACAATTTTATAAATCTATAATTTTTCCCTATCCCCCCTCTGCTCCAGGCCAACACTCAACGACGCGGATCCTGGTAAGGACCGCCGCCAGAGACCACGGCTAAGTGAACGCACAGCCCCGGTACCGTTTCCCGGCCACAGCGGCCGGATGAAAGAAGACATCGACGTCAAATTTTATTTTCATTTTTAAATATATTTCAAATCATTAATATCAATATGAATATCATTCAACTAATTAAATACATTTAAAAAATGTTACACATAATAATTTCAACTTCATGGTCAATTTTGATTTTCTTTTCAATTTCAAAATTATTTAATGTTATTTCAAATCTTTCAACTGTAATGGCTTGAGTTGTTTGTCTTTTACTCAAATTGAAGACAATTCAAAAATTTTAACTATATATAACATCAGTAATCGTTTCAGTACTAATAATATTTCCATCTTCATCAACATCGCACATCATAATTTCAACTTCATTGTTGATTTCATTTTTCTTTTCAGCTTCACTATTTTTTAATGTAATTTCAAATCTTTTGGGCGTAGTTGCAGTGGCTTCAGATATTTCTTTTAAATCGAATTCAAATTTATTAGTTAAAGATTCTTTGGGCCAACTGTAGCCATCTACAATTTTCTTTGAAACATCCTCAAACTCAAATCTTGTAGTTGTCAGTCTGTACATGCCATCTTCACTTATTTGATATCTGAAATTATTATTAAAAGAAGTATAACATATGATATAATATAATTTGACTTTGATAAACTCGCGCTGATAAACAAAGCGCGAGGATCAATTCCGCCACTCAACGTGCAATGTATTGAATATTTTTTTTATACAAATTATGGCCTGTGTGTTATTCTGATGTACGAGCTATATTACTGTAAATATTATTTAAATCTGTTAAGTAGTATTTGCTTGAAAGTGGATCAAATCTCCATCCATCTTCACTTTCACATTTATAATGTTATGAGGATTAAGGATACATACTACATAATAAAATAATTAGTTAATGAATGCGTTGGTTATGGATAAAATTGTAGGTAATCTTAAATCTATTGGAGTAATGTTTATATATAGAAAACTTACCTAAACCTACTGTGTCCACACGGCCACTGAGCACCGTGGACTTTAATCAAATGTGTCGTCAATCTTGTCCCTCGTGAGAATATTTTCACTGTCTTCTCTGGACACAAGTGACACGCGTATTTCTTCACTTTCTTCTTCTTATTCACTTTTTCTTCTTTATTTTCATCATCGGATTTCTCTTCATCAGCATCACTAATGTTCTCTTTTTTTGTTTGTTTTCTTTTGCGTGTGTGTGTTAGTATGTGTTTGCGTAGGTCTGGTCTTGTTACTGCTCTGTAATAAAAAAAGTTATATTTATTTTTACTATTACCTTTCCTCCCTCATAATATACCAGGATAGGCACAAACATATATATCCTCAAAATATGCTCCTTGCTTTGTTTTTTAACAGATGTTAAGTGACAAAAATCAATGACACCAACTATCAAAATGTCAACTACAAATAAAGTTTTATAGTAGGCTTTAGCGTAGGGTGGCAGATTATGAGCATGCACATCCACACATGTTATGACACATGCACATGTGATTATACTTACACACGAAATCACACATTTATACATGTGATCTGTCATCCACATACATGACCTCACACCCACACATGGGATCTTACATGCACACATATGATGTAACATTCACGCATCTAAGTTTATATTTTTATCTAATATTCATTTTAAAAAATATTTTGGTAATTGTGTAAACAAGCTAATTCCGACAAGAATTGGACCAATAAAGGTCTTATAATACATATGGGGACATAGGGATCATGTAGAATATAATAATAAAATATGCGTGCTGAGTCAGCTCTCATGTGAGGATTGAATCCACAAGCCCCGTGTTCAAAGTCAGACACCATTCAATTGAACACGAGTTGAAGAGTGGTTTAAATATAATGTAAGCTATTAAAAAAAAGATAGTAATTTTTAACAGTGGTCTTTTTTACCAACTGGTGAAATGACACATACTAAAATACTATATTATTATTAGCCTCATGATTTAAGGCGTACATGTGGTCTTGTAGGTGACTGTGTGCGAGTGTATGGGGTGGAACTGTCAGCGTCCCTTTTTCGGGAACAGCATATAGGGTAAAATATTCAAACCCATACTTCATCAAGATACCTCAACAGTTTAGGCATAGGAAATGTGAAGCAAATTTGAACTTTCCCGCCAGTACCAAGGACTCGATTTCGTAATGAGGCGTGTCCGGCGGTGTCCCTTTGATAGGTTTATATATGGCAATTTTAATATTTATTTTGTTTGACAAGAACTTTTTCATTTTTGGGTTTTTTTTAAATTGTATTAGGCTTTTATAGATTAGTTAAAACTGGATTTATTCAAAGTGGTGCTGACAAAACACTCTGTATAGTCACCTGTAGTCGCAGTGCGGGCACTTGTGCGCGCGCGTCTCCTTGACGAGGTGCCGGTAGCGCACGTGTTGCGCGAGCGCGGCGGGCGAGGTCGCGGACATGTCGCAGAGCGCGCACGCGTACGCGGACACGTGCCCTCGCTCGTGCTGCAGGCGCAGGGCCTCGCTCGCGCACGCTATGCCACACATCGAGCACGCGTGCCCATTGCGCTCGTCCACGTTCTGTGTGTGTAGGGACAAATATGATAAATAACCGACTTTAGTAAGAATGTAATAAACATGCTACTTTTTAGATCTGTTCAAGGCCTTTGAATGTATGCTACGTCATTTTTGAATGACTTTTTTAGAGTGTCAAAATCTTCCAGAGTACATTATGAGTTCATTAGCTCTCGGCTCTTAGTCTATTATGAACAAATTTAGAAGCATTTATCACTATATATGTAAGCCTATACATGGTTTTCCAAAGCGCTTCTGGGCTAAATGGCAGGTTACTGATATGGTTAGCAATCACCGAATCAAGTGGATAGTAAAAGCACCCAAGCTCAAGGATCTAATCTCAAAGGATCTTTTATAGGGCAGCAAATGTGTGTTGTGTCGTCTCATCTTGTGAAGTGATCTTAAAATAATCTAAGTCCAGATGGAACAGACTCATAGATATTTATATTTTTTCTTAGACAAAAAAAATTTAAGAAGACCAAAAATATATATAAACAACAAAATTACCTGTCTCAACACATGATCAGACAGTTTTCTATTACAAGTAAAATGGTGTCCACAATGAAAACAAGCAATCAATCTCTCTTTTGTATGAGATCTGACATGCATTGTGAGAAACACGCGCCTCGTGAACACCGCACCGCATCCCGCCCAAGAACATAAGAAATCTTCTGAATAAAGTATATGTTGCTTAACATGATCAAAAAGGGCCTAAAAAAGACAAATATAATAATTAATACTTTTTTAGAAAACTTAAAATAAAAACTATGTAGTGGGATTTGAATCCTACTTTAACTGCCCAAAGACTGACCTAAAAGCCATGTTTTAATAATACAATGTTGAAATTTGTATATGCTTAGTACAATTTTTTATTTTGTTATCTGTTACGCTATCCAAAGAAGAAGAATATACAGAATTATCATTGATCAAATCATAATTAGGTTATTTCTTAATAAAATCAATATTGTACTAACTATTTTAGCAGCTACAGTGTGCTCTCAAGTATTCTACCCATTTAAACTATTGACAAGCAATTAGTTTTATGAGCTTTACTAGGTTTAAAATAGTTATCTAAGAGTATTTGGGTTTAAGTCTTGTAACCTTTATGAATCATTTGTACTATGTTAACAGCATACTTTAAAATAGTTATAAAATAACCTGAATAGCAATAAACGTAGCAGAACAGCCAACCCACATACAAATATGTTCACTTCTTAGTGGTGGTAAAATATTTCGTTTAGTCGAATCCTTTAAACATCTTTGTAATTTCAAAGTGGCTCGGCCATTAAAGCCTATAGCTAACAGCTTAGCATGATATGCATGGTAATTGACATGGCGGACCATTTCAGGGAAATTTGAAGTACTATGACCACATACATCCCACAGGCATACATATTGAACTGAAATTAAATATTTAATGTGACATTCATATTTAGTTTAACACTTTACATCGAGCATATAGTAAAAGAGGCAAAACAAAACATAGATGATATGATAGAAAACTCCATTTCCTGTTCAGTGAGACAACTGACATTACAATTCTTGAGACACTATATGTAGAGTTATAGAGCTGAATACAACACTTTATCTTGTTACTAGTGTGAAATAAATGAAAATAACTTATTTTCTTGAATAATGAGTGGTATAGTCACAAAGTCATGGTTTTACAATTATACAATATACTTATATATACTTACCTACCCCTTTACTTTCAGTCGCATGCAGATCTGATACATGTTTTGCAACATGTTTCTGAAAGTTTTCATAGTTTGAAAAATACACTTTGCAAAACTGCCATTCACATTGCATAGATAAATTTTCTTTTCGTAAACGACGTAAAGGCTGCAAACACAAAAAAATATTAATAAATATGTATTTGTAAAGTAATTTAAAATTTAATGTTATATATAAAAATATATCCTTATTACCACGGCCCTAGGTTCAGCCGCATGCTCATCGACACCTGCAGGAACAGTAGCTGTGTCATCTATCTCTAATTTTTGTTTTTTGCCATATCTTTTGTTATTAATAACAGAACTCTTATCATCTTTATTTTCCAAAGATATTTTTTCTGGATCGTTTTGGATCTGCAGCCATTCTAAGCACCTGCGCAATTTCAACTTTGAAGATTGTTTTTTCTCTGTATTTTCAGCCATATCAAAGATATAATATAGAAAACACCATGTCTAACACATGTTGCTTGTCGTGAAGCATGTATTTAATATTGAGCACATAAGAAATATTTAATTGACAATTTATTTATAATTTAACGACATAATTTTGGATTAGTGTAAGTATTATGCCGAAAAGCAAAATAAACTATACATTTGTGCGCGAACAATGTTGACATTTGACGTTAGCGGCAAAACATATAACAATTAACATAGTTTATTAAACTAATTTAAGCTTAAGTTTACCATAAGTATCAAATTAAACAAAAGGAAAATAATAAAGTACATACAGTAAATAACTTACATTAAATAAATACGCTTTTAAATACTCATGTTATTTTATTTTAATTTTGCTATTAATTTGCAGCATCTTATAATGCATTGCCACACACAGCCTTTGAAATCGTTTATTCAAATTATTTATAAAATAATAATTACATATTGAAACATCAACTTGTTGAATAAACAGTATTCAATATCAGTAACTATAGCTATCTTATTGAATAAATTTAAATACGATAATAAATAATATAAATTTATATACTTTTAAGTATCTTGAATCTTTTTTTATGGTAATTGTTGTATGGTTTATTTAATATTTTTATGTAGTAAATTGTTGATAAAACAAAAATACTTTAGATTTATATTAATATTGCACCGTATTGTATATGTTAAGTGAATAACGTTAAGTTACTTTAGAATACGTTAAAACAATATTTTTTTACGTAACATAAATTAAAGTGATAAATATTAAATTGGCAACACTGAGTGCCTGCTCTGTCTTTCGCTTGACAATTCATTCAATAAAATATAAAACGTGCGTGCTAGGCTACGGGCGCGTTAAGTGCGGCGTTTAAGCGGCTCTGCAAGAGTCCCCACGTTGCAACTTGCTCCACAGCAAGGTACTTATCATTATTGAAGAGGTCACGTATAGTTCGCAACTTTAATAATAACTACATTTAGAAGCGACAGACCGGAGATCTATTTAGTCCGGTGCTGATGAAATCAACTATAGTTCTCGAAGAAGTAGTGAATAAATTAGATCATCTCGCTTCACCGTTACCCGCCAGGATGCCTAACATTAAAGTTTTCAGTGGTAGCTCCCATCCCGATCTGGCGCAAAAGATCGTGGACCGACTCGGAATTGATCTCGGCAAAGTGGTAACCAAGAAATTTAGCAACATGGAAACGTGTGTTGAAATCGGAGAATCTGTCCGCGGCGAAGATGTTTACATTGTTCAAAGTGGTAGTGGTGAAATTAACGACAACCTAATGGAATTACTTATTATGATTAACGCTTGTAAAATAGCCTCGGCTTCTCGTGTTACCGCTGTCATCCCGTGTTTTCCGTATGCAAGGCAGGACAAAAAAGATAAAAGCAGAGCGCCAATTACTGCTAAACTTGTTGCTAATATTTTATCGGTTTCTGGAGCTGATCATATAATAACCATGGACCTTCACGCATCACAGATCCAAGGTTTCTTTGACATCCCCGTAGATAATTTGTTTGCGGAACCAGCTGTCTTAAAATGGATTAAAGAGAATATACCCGACTGGAAAACTAGTATTGTAGTGTCACCTGATGCAGGTGGTGCTAAGAGAGTTACATCTATTGCAGATCGCCTCAATGTAGAATTTGCACTTATTCATAAAGAGAGAAAAAAGGCTAATGAAGTTGCATCCATGGTATTAGTTGGAGATGTCAAGGACAGGACGGCAATCCTTGTTGATGACATGGCAGACACTTGTGGAACTATATGTCATGCTGCTGAAAAGCTAATTGAAGCAGGAGCAACTAAAGTCTATGCTATTCTAACACATGGTATTTTCTCTGGCCCGGCCATCGCTAGAATTAACAATGCCTGCTTAGAAGCTGTTGTTGTAACTAACACAATACCTCAAGAAAGGCACATGCAGGAGTGTCCTAAAATTCAATGTATTGATGTCTCAATGATGTTAGCCGAGGCTGTAAGGCGCACTCATAATGGGGAATCTGTTTCATACTTATTCTCCAATGTTCCATATTAGTTTAATTTGTCTTTTTATTTTAACTAGCATAAGGTCTCCAACATCATCGTTTAATTCAATATTTTTTTAAATATATATATTTTAGCTCTTTCCTAAGCTCAGAGGTTTAAAGTTTATTAATATAAAAGCAAATAAAGCAATCTCTATTTAATTCAATATTTGAAAACTCAAATAAAATATGTGTTCATAATAATTCCTGTAACTTGAATAAATATTTTTGAACTGGTAAGTGTAATTTACTTGCACACAGAGTGTGGGATACACTGTCAAGCTATAAAAATAATAATAACCAATTGCTTTGCAAAAATATTTTAAAAAAAATTTGCAATTCATAATTATTTTAATAATTTGCAATTCATAATAAAAAAAATGGATATTGCTGTATTTGCATCTATGATGGAATTGCTTGTTGGAAACCAATAATTTAGTTTTAGCAATAATCTCATTAAGTTAATCTAAGAATTGTGATGTCCCCTAATCCATATAAATGTCAATGCATAAAAGTAAAAATGTTTCTGAAAAGACATTTGATAAAATGATATTTTAATACACCAAACCTGGTGTGGCCCTGTGGATCAGTGTCTGCCTTAAGTAAAATGGTTGTGGGTTCGGTCCCCACTTTAAATTAATTTTAAATAAAAAACATGAAGCTCTTTTTTAATATTTTAGTTTTAAATTTCATGACATAGATGTTATATGTAGATTGTTAGAACCTGCCATATTGTAGCAAATGTATACATTGAAGCATTTACATATTTAGTCAATATAAGTTGTTAAAAATGATTTTCTTTTCTTGAAATGATATAGATATATATATTTGACACTTGAAATGAAGTAAAACGGAAACATTTGAAAGACAATATTTTTTTTACATATTTGCAAAATGTTTAATATGAAATTTAAAGAATTAAACGTATACATTGCAGCTTATTCTTTTATTTATGTATAAGCTTCTGATTACATAGTCTATTAAAGCAAGAAAATAATTATTTTATTTTTTGCAATGAAATATTGAAAAGATTGTAAGGGGCCTTGTTTGGTATAATGTAAATCAATTAGTTTTAAATACATTTTGATATCTATCATATATTTTACATGAGTGCAAGAATAAACCAATTTTCATTGGTTAAATGTTTATTGCCTATCACCTGTAAATTGTGAGAGGTTTTTCTAAATTTATAATCTATAAAATAACATATGCTGTATATTTGGTCCATATACTAAGACAATCAATAAAAACAGAAAATATTTTTCATATTTTTATTTCATTATATATTAGTTAAAAATATATAAAATAAAATATATAATAGCAAAGTAATTAGAAAGGCGGAAAATATTAATTACCTCTTAAATAGTGATTAATCCAATACGATTTAAACTAAATTTTTTACCTGTTTACTACATAAATTTTGCGTGAATTAATTTTATGATAAATAAGATAAAAAATGTCTTCATTTAATATACTGTCTTGGTAAATCAGCTAGATTTTTTGTTTTGATTTTTTGTTTATACAGTTGGAATTTTTAGAAAAGAAAATAGTAAATAAACTTAACTTATAATTCTGCATTTAAATACCAGGCAAATCTTTTCAAAAACTATGCTTTATTTTCTACACCTTTCCCCCGAGTGTAATTAATCACAAACTTAAATTAATTAAGCGCTCAATAAATAATCTTTCATAAATTTTATATATACCTACCTACCTATAATGTCGATAAAATATTAAAATATCTACTTATAGTATATTTTCTTAAACTAATCAGTTTGTTTTGTTACATCATGAGAGATACAGTGCAGAGTCTTGACCCGAGGTCGGCAGTGATGTAAATGTTGGGTCAGTGGGCGCGTCGTCATATCAATCTGAAAACAATATATAAGGTCTCCATTGTCGATCCACACAAATACACTTTACTTAGCCAATATTATATAACACTCAGGTAATTAGACGGTGTGACAAATGTTTTAATTTAATTAAGAGATTATTACTTAGCGGTAATTTTTTTTTTCAGATTCATGCTGTATCCTACACACAACAGGGTAGGCAGAGGGAATTTTCGGCAGAAAGTGGGGAACGGAGTGCCTAAACACTCCATTCCGAATTCATTCAATTAAATATTTATAGTTTTGCAGGATATAGAGTAGAGAGCCTTTGGGTTACTCTATTTTCTTAATTAAGGCTTTTTAAAATATTGGTAGTCTTCTCTGCATCGTATTTGGTTTTAAAAATGCTGAATGAAAAAATATAATGGCTCTTGACTAAGCTAGTTCGTAATTATATTAGGAAATTTTAGCTTATTTTTATTCAGCTTCACCTTTTTTCCGCCAAATTCTGGTGGAATTGCGTGTTGGGTGGCGGAGCTCAACGCCGCTCTTACCAGAACGAAGAAACGAAAATATAAGTAAATATTTCCTTTCCTCGCGTGGGAAATCGAACCCACAGCCGTTGCGTTACAGTCACACGTACCGTTGTACCGTTGCGCCACGACGACGTCTTTTTTTCATTAACATTTAGGTACTTACCTAATAAAATATCTACTAAATATTAGTTAGCATTTGGGCAATGTATAATAAAAACGTACCTCATTCAATTTACTTTAACTGCGACGCTAGATAAAAAAAGTATATATTATTAAGAACGTAAATTGATAAATTTAAAGGACCTTGTGTAATATCTAGTTTATATTTATAACTATAGGTATTATATTTCTTTACAGCGTTGATATAAGAGCAAACCTTTGTCGCTATCTCGAGATAGCGGTATATTTACGATACTAGTTTCAATCAGGCATTCTCGTCAACATTTTATAAATAGTATCGTTTAATATGACTTACATTGAAAATCCTTTGCATGGATTTTTAATTTTAATTAAAAAAAAAGAGGTAAATTTTAGTTATATTAATCAATTTCAGTTTTTTAAATTAAAATACGTTTGTTTATTCATAATTTTATAGTGATGCCTGAAGTAGGTACTTGTAGGCATTGTTATTTATTTATATAATTTCAATTTTGGTTTTTTTAAAATATATATTTAGCGTTTCTCGTAATATAATAAATGCCTAAGGAAAACATTTATTAATTTTTAACATCTCGTTACGTTCAAAATTTTATTCGTTTCTAAAACAACTTATTAATGTTATTTATTATTATTTTTTGACAATTCTATTTAAATGGATGATGTTATTTAATACATACTTATATAACATATTATAGAGTAAAACAAACGATTAAAATGTCTCAAAGAGCATTTTTGGCATCCGTCCCTCGTTGCCGACAAGAATGCATTGCAAGATTATTATGAGAGCGCCTTGGTGTGATGTTGAAGTACAATTGAATTTGAAGATCAGTACAGTATTTAAATATTTTTTTCATTTTAATATAATAAATCGAAAAACCAACCGCAGCTCTCGGCCCTATAATTAGGTTTTATATTAGTAACTTTAATTTCATATTTTCCTAACAATTTTGGACTTTTCAAGTTATTTTGACAATTTTATTTAACTGCGACTATACGTACATACATACGTATATAGCGAGTGTGATTAGTTGGATTCCAACTTCAATAAAAAAGCGTATTGTATTCAATGTTTTCATAATTTTTACAACATTGTTTTAATGAACTCTTTAATAAATCATTGTTATTATAAGCAAATGGAAAAATATTTTTTATCACGCGAGCCTATTGTTATGACGCCGTTATCTATTCGTGTTGAGTGGCGGACACCAGGGCGAAGAAATTAAAATATTGAAAATTTCATTTTCTCGAATGGTAATCGAACCCACAACTATAGTAAATAAAGTATGTGAGAATCGATTTTTGTTTCACTTTCACGATAAATTGGAACAAAAATGTTGTAATCAATATAATTACCTAATAAAGTATATGGATAAATATAGATATGTAAGAAAAATAATACGTGTATTGTAAATAAATTAAAGTTAGGTACTTAAAATAATTAGTTTTTGCAGACGAAGCCGCGTTTGGGTCTAGCAGTAAATAAAATACGATTATACGTTACGTTTGATTAATTTTGTTATAACGTTTATTGTAACTCCAATATTTATGTCACCGTTGAATTTATTAAATTTAGGCATCTTCGAGTGAAATTTGTATAACCAAGGAACGCTACCAAATCGTATGGAATTATCGGTAATTAACGTTATTTTTCATGTGAATCGGTAACGTTACCAAGTTCTAAGATCTAATGTCTTCTTTAAATAGAGCCTTTCTACCACGATCACTCAATGAAATATTATTATTATTATATTACTGTTTTATTTTATAAAAACACTGAAATTCCGGTTATTGTAATATTAAAACCGGTAAAATCTTATATATAGATTTAATTATGTTCGGTACCTCGATAAATTCGTATTTCGGGATTCCAGTTGCGACCCCCAGACTGTATCAATCTTTGTTTTTATACTTTCAAAAAATATTTATAATGACGATGACGACGACGCCTCGAGCGTAGAGTAGTTTAGTTTATAATATTTCCGCCTATCGAAGGTCGAATAGAGCTTAGTTAGACATTACGTAAGATTAACATGTTCATTGACGCTTAACGAGACCAAATTCGTCCACCTATAATAATATATAGCCAAACATGTAAGTTATAGTAGGGCCGTTGTGGCGTAGGGGCAAGAGTGTGCGACAGTAAACGCGACTGTTCTGGGTTCGATGCCCAATTGGGGGAATGTAATATTTAGTATTTTTATGGAGATTGAAATCGCCATTATCGTGTAGATAGAAACGATGGCGTTTTTATTTCCATTTTTCGAGTCATTCCATGTTGAATATCAGAACTCAACCTCGCTTAGTCTTGTTACCAGGGCGAGTAAATGAAAATATTGGGTATTTTCAATCGTTCGAATCCCATCGCGGGAATCAAACCCACAACCGTCGCGTTTGCAGTCGCTGTACAAGTGTGCCACGACTATCCCACTACTTTAAATGGTTTCAATACTAATATAGATGGATGACGAAGACAACAATAACTTCCTTGACATGTCTTAAAGGTAGTTCTGAAATGGGTCCTACCAATTGTCCTATTTTAACAATGTATCTCAAAAGCTAATTATCTTTCATGAATTATGAGTCGTAAATTAACGTAATCATTGTATATGTATACAGTTTTAAATAGAAATATTCTGCACGTAGCCAGGTAGGCAGAGAGAACCTAGTGTTAGGACACTCCGTTCTTTTTAACACACTTCCGTTTCCCATTTTCCGCCAAATTCTGGAGGCGTTGCGTGGTGAGTGGAACTCAACTCCGCATAATTTGAAGTTTAATCTTTGCTATAGAAAATCCAATTCACTTGAATAAAAATATAATAAAATAGTATAGCTATTAAATAAACAAATTGCGTGACGGTAAGAAAGCTGTGACCCTCAAACGGTTCATACACAATCGTTTTATTGAAATAATAATATTTTCATATTAATTGATGTCACTGCAACTTCACTCGAATGTAGTTTACAGCTATTATGTTAGTTTAGTCGTGGATTAAAATTCATTTCTAGAGAAACAGAAAATCCTTTTTTCTTTCGTTAGGTATTTAAAATTTTCGGCAAATAGCCGGAGAGAACGAAGAATCAAACGTTACGGTCTCTGCATTCTCTTTAATCTCGTCCACTGTCATCCACCTCTGCATACATGCCCTAAGTTGCGCATTCATGCTTCTTATGTGACTATCCTCGAAAACCTTTCCTCTGTGCTTCAAGGGACCATGATATCAAATTTTTAATTATCACGCGATCTTGTCATAAATATTTTTGGTAGACGGACAAACAGTCAACAAAATGATCCAATAAGCGTTCCGTTTTTACCTTTTAGAGGTACGGAATTATTATAATATATAAAAGTATACAACGTGAAGGACGGTGTGACAACACACCATACATTATACCATATATTTTGTTATATAATATATTTATAACAAAATATCGTATGATATGACGAAACAAAGTAATTATTGAGCTTTCTGAACAAACAGAAAACAATTTGAAAAGTTAATTTGCTGAACTTACTTATGTGGACATTAACAACAACAAGTACAGACTCTTGAAGCAACATTATTCTATTTAATACGTAATAATATTATAACTACGTCAGAGTAAATATTAGTTCGTTTATTAGATAGATATTAGATAAATTGTGAAATAGTATATTTTCCTTATGAATTTTTTTTTGGCTTTACTCTGTATTCCATACACATCAGAGAGGCGTAGGAGACTTTGTGGTAATACACTCTTCTGAACGGCGGAACTCAACGCCGAGCTTTGCTTCGACACAAGAGCGATGAAATGAAAATATTAAAAATTTTCGTTTCCTCGAGTGAGAATGGAACCCCTGAGCCACGACTGGCCTCTTTTCCTTATGAAAACACTCGAAGAAATTATTTGCTTAATATTTTAATTTCTTCGCTCTAGTAAGGAAGCGTTACTAGAGCGAAGTAAGCGGAAGACGTTGAGTTCCACCACTCAACACACAAAACCTCCAGAATTCGGCGGTAAGTGCCTTAATGGAGTATTTTAACACGTCATAATAAACATAAAAAATAATCATAACTTAGGTATCTACTATATATGCCAAAGTACAAAATTACATACGTCTGGTATGCAAAGACCATTATTGCATCTAATAATAATCTAAAATCTAAATCTTTTAATATTTCATTCACTTTCAAAATTATATTTTACGCTGTCCCGCATAAAAGCGGAGAGAATTGAGTGTCGAGATTACGGATGTAACTAAAGACATTGTCTAGAGGGACCTTCGCTTAGTTTCAAAATAATCGTTTTGTATAAAGGTTCTTTTTTGTTAATTTTGTAAGTATATTGCACCAGACCATTCCGGGGTTGAGAATGAACAGAGCGCTTTGTATTACCGAAACGGGACAAAGAAAATAATGCATTCTACGTATTGGACACAATAAAGAAAAAAAAAATCGTCCAAAAACAAAAAAAAAAGGGGACCTGCAGCCTCTCCGATAGCGCTCGTTGTCACAGACGGAAATCGTATTCAGTTTTAAAATGTGCCCGTCTGATAGGCGGCCGAGCGCCAGAAAATGCTGACAAAGGAGAGATCGGGTGAACGCGCCGGTGGGTAAGGAATTCTCATTATAACTACTTAGTAATAATAAAATTCCATAATCGATCTAAGATTCGTCACGTCAATAATTTAAAGTTATGGTTAATTACATATTAATTTATAATAAAACTATTTAAAATGGAATTATAAAATCGTGTATAAGTCTAATGTTTGGTACGCCGCGCTCATAAATGTTATTTTAATATTAAAATTTTTATTTATTTATTTATTTTAATACAGAAAAATAAATATTAATTTAAGAGACACCAAAAATTTTTACTTCAATCAATTAAGTTTCCACAATACGACAAATATGTAAATTAAAACCTAAATGTTCTAACGGGCTTAGGTTAGGTTTAGAACAAATACCTAGTCCAGTCGTGGCGCAGGGGCACGAGTGTATCACTGTAAACGCAACTGGTTGTGGGTTCGATCCCCACTCGAGGAAATTAAAAAGCGCGGGGTTGAGTTCTGCCACTCAACACGCAACGTCTCCAGAATTCGGCAGAAAGTGGGGAACGGAGTGTCTTAACACCGAAGTTCAGTCTGCCTACCCTGCTGTGTGCGTGAAGCTGAAAAAAAAATACGCCTACGAAAATAAGGAATATAGTGTCTTAACACTTGGTTCCCTGTAGGAACCAGTTCCCTGGGAAACAGACGTGATAAGCGTGAAGCTGAGAAAATTAGAACTTAAAAGTAATAAATAAATATAAAAAATACAATAGCAATTGTTGTTTTGATAGATCAATAGCCGAGTTGAGACCAACTATTGCACTTACTGTTAATCGTCGTTCGGTACAAAGTTCGTACGTCTCGAGTTCAAAACAAGTTGGCTTGATGTATTCACATTTATTTATTGTGTAATCATTATAATAACCTAAAAAAATATATGAAGAAATATAGGTATGCACGAAAAATAATATGTATTGTAAAAAAATATATGTAAGAAAAATTAAATGGTAGGTACTTAACTTAAATTAATAAATAAATCATAGCTGATTTATTTATTAATGCTGTATGCCGCACACAGCAGGATGAAACCTAGTGTTAAAACACTCCGTTAACCTTTCCGTCAAACTTTGGAGACATTGTGTGTGGTATGGCGGAACTCAACGCCAGGTTTTGCTTTGTTGTTAGAGCGAAGAAATGAAAATATTCATAAATAATAGTTTGAACCTTCGTCTTACAGCCTTGTGCCCCTGAGCCTGAGCCACGACGACCTCCTGACGGATATATGATAGTCCATTTAGCTTTACATAGCCCCACCCGGCCTACTTCTAGTAGGTATGTAGCTCTATTGTATGTACATCTGTTGTATGTAGGCCATTAAATGTATGTATTCGGTGTACGGATATCATTGCAGTTTCGTCTAATAAAAAAAGGTATTTTCTCTAGACATACCTAATATTAATTAAGTATATTCACGACATTCATTTCAGTTCATTTAAGGATTAGGACATAACAAACCTTTTTCTGTTTGTATTTGCGATCCAAAACAATATGCAAAATAGAAAAACATTTTTGTAATTTACTTTAAAATTTGACTACATCGAATAAATTTAACGTAAAAAGGACATATAAACCTCCAGACGAAATTTTTAATTTATCCACTTCACGTCTTTTTCAGAGTAAACAATGAAAACCTAGGCACTCCGGTTCCTACTTCTTTCCCGAGACTTTATGCGTTTAATGGTGGAACTCAACGCCACGCTTTGTATAAGTACGAAAAAAAGTCAATCTAAATTGATACTAGAGATCAAGAAAACAATAGTTCCTGTGGAAATCTAACCCACAACTTACAAGATAACAATCACACGATGGTCTACTGTGCCACAACGACTGCACGAAATTTTTACAGATAAAAATTAGTAAGTACAACTATCTTATTGTTTATAAACTTAAGTTTATTTTAGTATAATTGAGTGGCAAATTTTCTCGCTCTATGATAAATAACGTTTGACCTATACGTACTCTACATTAGCTTATCATTTAGTTATATTTTTATTTGCGGTCGTATACCTCTATTGGAAATGAAACAATGTTACAATTTTTAATCTTAAATAGATATTTTACTTCTGTTTGTAGTTCGTTAAAGATTCCGCTATTCCGGTTTCTTCGTTACCAGACCGAAGAAGTGGAAATCGAATAATCCGTAGTATTGTCGAACGCTTGTGCCCCTGTGCCACGACTAGCCTCACTCACAAGCGTAAATAACCCATTTTGCTTTTATTATTTGCGGTAAAACATAGAAAATCAGCCTAGCCTTCTATTGATTAATAATATACATTTTTCAAAGAGAAATGACTAGGTTAGGTTTGTAGTAACAGATTATATTGCAACATTAGCGCATTTTACAAGCTCAGTCGAAAAAAATGGTTTCAATCAATGATTAGAATAATTTCAGTTGTGTAAATGTATATTACAAATAATGGCATAGGCGTAGCACGAGCACAGGTTATGGGTTTGATTCCCATGCGAGGAAATGAAACATTTGATATTTCCATTTTTTCGCTCTGATAACGAATTTAACACGCAATGCTTTCAGAATTCGACGAAATGTGTGAAACGGTCTTAAGAATAAGTTATCTCTACATACTCTCCTTCAGAACACGGTATAAAACTAAAAAAATAAAACAAAAAAAATATCTTAAAAGTTTAATAAGACTAATGGGCGTGGGCGTGGTGCGCCTGCGCGGCAGCCTTCCTCATCTGCACCAGGACGTTGCTCATCTCCTCACGCTTCCTCTTGGCGCGGATGTGTGTGCCAAGACGACGCTTCAGGAATTTCAGGGCGCGCTTGTCTTTTGATACCTGGAAGTTAAGAGAAATAAGTATAAGTTATTTATACAATATAGTATTTAATAAATAACAAAATAAATAGGGTATAAATGATACTAGTGTAATAAGGATATTTTTTTTGGATCAAGAATTTGGAGAATGAAAGGGTGAAGAAGGTATGCGAGTTTTGCCCCAGAGGGACTGAATTGTTGTTTCCTCATTCTAATTGACAAAGAGTAATAGTCAGTTTTACCATTTTAAGTTGTGAAATATTTTTTTCACCTTCACAGAGGGCAGAATGCACATGGCAACCTAATGTTAAATCTATCTTTGTCTATTAAACCACATCCATTACCACCTTTCAACACTGTGCTTTGCCTCTATATACGAGCAGAGAATGAAAACATTGAATATATCATTTTCTAATACACTACAGTAGCAGTCTTGTGCCTTTGTCACAATGGCCACAAATGGAATACATTTCAAGGCTAAAAATAAAATTGAATGTTTGTTTTTATATTTATAGAATGTAGAACATTCAATTAGAAACTTGACAAATGCAGCATTATAAAAATGATACATGGGTAAACATGGACAGTAATGTTAATAATAGTAATTCATATTAATAATTGATTTTTTATTTCTTTAATATCTTTTGTTTTTGCAAGGATACTTGACATACAAGTATTTTTCTTGTCTCTAAAATACATCTGTATTACCCATTATTATTTTTAAAATTAGCTATTCTCAACCAGACAGAATTTTTAATACACACTCTGTTATCCACAATTATTTGAAATGTGTATATTGAGTAGCAGCACTAATTAGATCAGTTGGCAACCAGAAAGGGGTAATGATAATAAATTCAATAGTTTGAAACCCTTAGTAGTTCTTACGTATAAATACTATACCGTAGCGCCAAATTACCCTTACTTTTTTAAAATATTATTCTAAGTAAACATTGAAAGGTACAAACCTTAAGCAATTCCATAGCCCTCTTCTCATATGGAGCATGGCCAACAACTTCGCGGACCAAATCACGGACAAACTTTGAGTGTTTGGTTTGTAACTGTAAATATAAGAAAATGAATTAGCTAAATTAAAAGAAAATACTATTAAACATTACATGTCTACTCTTATTTTATATTTTATAACATAGACTACCCATCGAAATTGTTAGAATATGTGAGATTGCTTCTTTCATAATGTTATTACAGTTTTGATTATTATTGTTATAACATTTAGGTTATAAATACAAAGTTAAAAATTCCAAAGTACGTTCTAATTAATAACTTTAGATTTATTTTTTGTATAAACTTTTTAAAATAAATAAACTTAACGTAAATTATTTAAATATAACGCAACAAAAATTAACAAGCAAGTTAGCAACACAATTTTAATAAGGAAAATTTATTAATATACTTACACCCTTTAGCCTAGCTGGTCTGATTTTGATTGCTTTGTTTGAAATACCCTTTTTGCCAGCGGATATTTTCGTGGTCTTGTGGCCTTTACGCAGACCAATTGCGATTTCAAACCGGGGTGCCATGCTGAAATAAACAAAAGGTGAACTTCTAGAAAGAAAATACTTCCATACACAACTCACTTAATATAACTCAGCACTAAAATTCACAAAACCATAATATTAATAGATAGGATTATATTGATAAAAACAAGTAAAATATAATTTCACGTACATTCCGGATTGACAATTCTATCCAAAAAGAACTCTCGTTTTGACAGATAAATACATTTCAAAGTGACATTACCTTTTAGGTATCCATAGACAATTTGATAAAGGTTTCAAATCATACAGTCTTGTGTAACAAAAAAATACAGTATTTAGTTTTTTTTATGTACAATATTATTTTGTACACTAATTTTATGTATATACAAATACAAGATGCAATTTTTTATTAAAGTATATGATTTTGCTACGATTGGTAAAAAAAATAAATTCTAAAAATTAATAAACGTCAATTCGTATACTGACATAGATTTGACATTTACGATTTAGTGACAACCTGGTTTTTTAGGGTTATGTTTTGAGCTTATATTTATGGAAATAAATAAATTAAAATGGAAGTTGGTGCAGTGAAACAAGCCTTTAATAATGAAGTAAGTTTTGAATTAATGTAAAAGCAAATATTTTACTACAACTTCATTATAGATTATTGAATCTCTACAAAAAAATGTTATATCTATATAATCTAAGTCCTTTTTTAAAACTTTCCAGATTATATTACTTAAAAAGAATTTAAATCAAGCGAAAATACAAACTATCCACAAACTGACCAGAAAAGCTAAAACTTTAACAGAAAAGAAAGCACCTGAAGCTCTTAAGTCAAAGCTAACAAGGAAAGCAGAATCTGCTGTTAAAGAAGTACTAATTATTAAGGTATTGATGGTTTATTGTATATTAAAATATTATTTTATCCATCGTCAGTTAATTTGCATTTTGAATTGTTCAGTGTACTATCCAAATATACGTACTTCATATAAATGAAGTATTTATATAAAGAATGCATATTTGCAAAGAATTATGAATCTGATATTCATAATTCCTTGCAACCAAAAGGAAGATATAGAAGTAGGCAATAGATTTAGAAAGAAACAGTCTGAACTGTTGTGAAACATTTAAATCCAACAGTTTTTAAAGGCAGTGTTACTATGATTATTTTATATTTAGTTATGTGACCATAGGAGCTTATACAGTGGAAGCAAGTATTAATCTCTATTTTAAAGGGTTCACAAGCTTACACTCAGAAGTCATTCACATAGAGTTTCCAGTGCATTTGTTCATGAAATAAACACAAAGGACATTACTATTGAATATGACCCTTAGGTCAAAAAAACCCTTATAGTCAATTCTCACTATGATTTTAACCTAAACATATCTCAACTATGTCAAAATGCTCCACATAATATAATATATTTTTACTTCCTATATTTCAGACTTTTTAAAGATAACTTACATATAATACTGAATGTTTTTGTTAATACAATTTAAATGTACATTTTCAGAAAATTAAACCTAAAGACATAGCAAGGTTTATAGTGACACACAATGGAAAATTGAATGATTATTTAAACAAACCAACCATTGACAATGACAAAGCTTGTGCAAGATTACTTCTACATAAGGCAATGCAAGAGAAGTATAATCAAATTAGAGGTAAATTTTCAAACATATCCATTAAAGATCTTTTTATGTCGAGACAAGAAAGGTTAAAATTAAAGAAGGAAGCTAAAGAAAAACAAAAAAATAAGAAAAAAGGTAAAAATGCAGCAACTGTTAATGTAGAAGGTGAATGGGATGTTGAAATGACTGACACTAGTAAAGAAAAAGTTGCACCTAATAATAGTTTTAATGAAGAAACTAATGAGTTCATTGATGATAATTTATCTGATGAGAATGTTAGTAATGATGGTTCTGAAGAATATGCAAGTGGCAATGACATAAATGAAGATGAAAGTGATGAATCAAATGATGAAGTAGTTTATGATAATGGAGTTGAAGAACCTGTACATAATGATTCTAATGACAATGATAGTAATATTGAGGCTGAAGGAAATGAGATAAAATTAGCAGAAGATGTCAATATAAAGAAATCAGTCAAAGTTAGTGAATCAAATGATATTTTACCAAAACAAATTGTTTTAAAAGTTGATAAGCCATTAAAGAAAATTGAAAAGAAACTAAAACACAAAGAAAATAAAAATAAAAATTTAAATGAGAAGTTACAGAAACGTAAATTCAATAAACATATTGATGAAGCACCAGCAAAAGTCATCAAAATCGTTGATCCATTTTTCGTAACGTCTTCTGGAGACAATTATATGTCACTTGTAGAGCAGAGGCAGCCCGATGAAATAAAAGAGATTCATAAGCAAGGGAATAGACAGCAACGAAGAGCCGCCATGTTTGGACATGAACCTAAGATTAAACCTAAAAAGAATTATGTACCTAAACACGAAATTAAACAAAATATATTTACAAATAATAACAATAAAATTAAATTTGAAAAACAAGACAATAAAATTGATAAAGTTAAGGAACAAGTGGCAGAGAAGTTGCATCCATCTTGGGAAGCTAAGAAAAAACAATCAGGCATTGTACCTTTTAAAGGTAAAAAAATTGTATTTAGTGAGAGTTGATAGATGATTTAATTAAATTTTATGTTATTCTATTGAATTTGTTTTATTTTACCTACTTAACATAAAAGTTATAAGGGTCCTCCTGTCGTCTCTTCTATTGTATAGAAAGGAAGGAAACTTACGTTTTCTCCATTTTCAATCCTTATTTTGAATTCTCAATGCTGTGTTCTGAGGGGAGGACACACTATAGTTACAGTCATGTTTTGGTTTATATTCTTATATGTGTGATTGGACTGGAGCTTGACTAGAACTATAGTTTTTCTCCATATAAGAGTAAGAATATTTGTAAAAGATTAAGATATAAAGTATTATACCGTTAAACTGGCCAAACTTACCCGAATGCGGAAATGATTTATTCACGTTTATATTTCCATTTTCTTCGCTCTGGTGTCGACGCAAAGCGCGGCGATGAGTTCTGCCACTCGACACTCAATGCCTCCAGAATTCGGCAGAAAGTGGGGAACGGAGTGTCTTAACACTGACGTTCCCTCTGCCTACCCCGCTGTGTGCGGGATACAGTGTGAAGCTGAAAAAAAAATTTCAATCCTCGCATGAATATTAACTCTTGACATCTTTTCTTTTCGTTATTTTTATAATTATACGCTGTATCCCGCATGTAGCAGCGAAGGCAGAGGTGGACTTAATGTATTTTCCTATTTTATATACATTATTAAAATTTTAATTTTTCGAAATTAAACAATGCGCTCTTGTTACCAGAGCGGAAATATAAAAATAAATCACTCCCCCGAGTGATAATCACACCCGAGACCGTCAGGTTTAGAGCCAGATGCTGTACTATTGAATCACGATGGAAACACCTCTGTGGCCTGCATGATTACTTTATGTGGCCCAAATTTATAGCTTAATAATCTAAGCAATTCAACACCTAACTGTCACGTCTTTCATACATATTGCTTTGTTATCGCCGACTCCCGGACCCCGGGCCCGGCGCAGTGCATACTGCAACATTCCACACTTGAGAACAATATATCGTTCAAAATTGCGAATGCCATAATGTGTGAATAATATTAGACCTATTTTGATGGTATTTGATAATTTTTGGCTGTTTCGTGTCAGAATATGATTGAGAAATATTACCAACATTACTTTAATTAATGATTAGTTTTTTGTTGTATTTACATATAATAGTGTAACTGTAGTGTACTCTCACAAAACGTAGCCTTGAGTTTCGCCACTCACGAAATTGGGCGAAAGGCGGGGCAAGTCCTTACTAACTCCGACAAACATGCTACCCTCATCATTTTAAATATTGATTTAACGTTAGCAGATCTTAAAAAAATCTTTTTCTTCTTTCATCTTTTCATAATTTCATAATTTTTTTAATCTTGCTTCTGTAATATTTTTTATCTTCTTAAATAAATAAATGTAGATACATTGAATAAAAAAGCTGGTCAAGTGCGAGTCGAACTCGCCCATCGAGGGCCCCAAATCAATTAATTGCATGCTTTCATCGTTAACGAAATATATAATAATTATTATACACTCATTTTGTTTGAAATGGACCATAAATCAACGTATTGGTGTTTGACATACAGTTTTTTTTTATTTTTAGTTACGAAACCCTACAAAATATAATAACACTAAATACGCTTACATATTTATTAGGTATACGTTTTAGTTTCTATCAATACAGCACAACATTACTCGGCAACTTGCATTCCTCCTTAGATTTATCGTCACAAATAAATTGCAAATGCCACGTGTATAGCCAGCGTTAGAATTCCTTGCCCTGCAAGCAGGTGTAGGTGGAACACGTACCACCCCTTGTAAGTAATACGTATATTTGGAACAAACGACCGTAACACCTTAATTATTATGCAATAATTGTATTATATACATTAAGTGTGTCTTACAAATATTATAAATGTACCGAAATCTGTTTATAAGTAAAGCGACGCAATTTTACATGTGGATATTTGTACAGACTTGTCGCTGAGGCTTGAGGCTGGTCGTGGCGCAGTGGTACAAATTGTGCTGCACAATCGACTGGTTGCGGGTTCGATTCCCACTCGAGGAAAGAAAATATTTATTTATGTTTTCATTTCTTCGCTCTGGTGAAGTGAGCCGTGTGGTCCCGGCTTAGAATAGGATCACCCTGGTACTGTCGGTGTCGTAAGAGGCGACTAAAGTACGTGTGGCAGAGTCACGTCGCCAGTAATGGCAACACGCATGGGCAGACTCGACCGGATTTTAATACCACCCCCGGCATTTTAAACCGGCGTGAAGTAGTGGCCCTTGCCACTGCGTTTCGCATTAGGTAATGCCGGGCCCCGGTGCCCTTCATCTCCACCTTAAAGGCTGGCAACGCACCTGTGGCTCCTCTGGTGTTGCATGGGGTCGTGGGCGGCGGTGATCACTTACCATCAGGTGACCCGAACGCTCGTTTGCCTTGTCCTCTCCCATAAAAAAAAAAAAAAAAAAAACAGACTGTGGTAAATTTTATAGATATTTGTATAGATGAATGGTGGAGAAATTACTAGATATTTGTATTATATATATATATTTGTAGTATATAGTATATATATATATATATTTGTAGTATATAGTGGAAAAAAATGTGTATATAAGTTTTGATTAGGTATCTTTAGCGTTACGCTGTATTGTTATACGCCGCATATTAGTAGTAATATAAAGTAGGGTAAAAATAATATGACGGCTCTGCAAATGTTAATTTTAGGATTTTTTCTTACCTTTGATTATTTTTTCACCAAATGAACAACGCGCAAAAGTTTGGAATATGTATGTTCAGAGCGGCCATGACTTGTTGACCGTACTGTACTCCTGATGAAATATCGTTTACAACGCTGATTGAATTCACACTAATAATAAATTTAACTTTGCCTTGTTAACAGTGGGAGTAAATGAAAATATTAAACATTTCGTTTCATCGAGTGGGAATCGAACTTATGATCTCGCGTTTACTGCGCCACGACGGCTTTTAAAATATATGTCAATGATAATAAAGGTAATTGTAATAATTAATTAAACATTTACGTGCGTTAACAATTTTTAATAATATATATCTCTATCTATCTATATTTGGTATAAAAATCTAATGAAAACAACAATCAGTTTTGACAAACAGTGTTATGTAAACTGAAGTAATTTAGGTAAGCAAAGATTAACGTCGAGTCAAGCCTGATAATTAATAGCAGGTCACCGCGTGTCGGCGTGACAAATGACGAATAACTCTGCATATTACGTTCTGTAACATTGCCATATTTTGTTATTTATTGATTTTTATTATCATTATTGTAAAAAAATCCAACAAAAAATTGTAATTGAGAGCCAAGTTAAATGTAAAGTGTCGTTTACTACTTCGCCGACAAAAGAATGGGAGAACAATACGGCTACCGAGTTTTGTGTTCATTCGAGATAGAATTCAATCTCTACGTTTTACTTGGCAATTTTTTATTTCCATCTCGTACGAGATGGCTGTCTGACTAAACGTGACAGTTGTGGGATCGATGTCTATTTGGGGGATTAAAAACATCCTATATAGTTTATATAGTTAAGCCATTCAAGCATCAAGCACGCAATGTCTTGACAATTGTATTTTGCGTGGGGATTAGAGTATCTTTACACTAGATTCCCTTTGACTACCCTTCCATTTGCGTCAAGCCAGCATGGCACTGAAAAACATTCCGTTTTTTTAGGTTCTGGAAAATGTGTGGAGTTATAAAATCAGGAGTTAAATGTAGCAAGGTAGGCAGAGAGGGAGACACTCTGCTCTCCATTTCTGCTCTCCCGCCGACACCAGAGCGTCGAAATGAATATATTTAATATCTTATTTTCCTTCCAGATTCGAACCCACAACCAATTGCGTGTACAGTCACACTCGTGACCCCATGAAGTTAGCTCCTATTATTTAAGATGCAGACCATGTTGAAATAAATAAAACTTAAAACATAAATTTTAACATATTTTAACGCCCAACTAAGTAAGTAGAATATATCTACAACTCGTGACTTAAATTGTTCTCTCTAAATGATATTTCCAAGTAAAAACTTTGGCCCGGGATTAGTTTAATATTCATGTATTCCGTCAAAAGGCGACCCCTGCAAAAACTTATAAATCGTTTTTGTGCGTATTACTTACCCTTTGGGAGGCTGTTTTATTGCCGTCTCATATTAACGTATGTATGAGATAGATTTTACCTTATATTTTATGTTATATAATTTTTGTAGTATTTTCACGGCATTGCGTGTTGAGTAGTGAAAAATGGAAATATTAAATATTTCATTTCCACGAGTGGGAATCGAACCCACCTGTCGCGTTTACAGTTACACCCAGCACCACGACTGGCCTCGTATCTCTCTGTCACGTGTTTTATTATACTATATTAAATGCTGTATGCTGTATTTGTAAAATAATATAGCGGTAATTATAAATTTAATAGCCTTATGAGGACAATTACTTAATTAATTTTAGTAAATTGAATTTTATGAGAAGTTAAGATGGGCTTTATTGGATGTGATTGAGTTGTGGTTTTAAATGGAATGAATGAAGTAGAGGGAGTTATTTATATATTTATTTTTTGAATTTGTTATTTTTTTTTGAGTTCGTTCCGGGTTTTACCCATGGTTTTGCTGAGTATAGCAGTCACCTAATGATAAGAAACACCATTCCTCAACCAATTATCGAGACATGATGAGGACTCAACGCCCAGCTTTGTCTTGGTATCAGACCGAAGGAATAAAAATAATTCACTTCCGCGAGTGGAAATCGAATCTACAACTATCGCTTTTACAGTGAAATTCCTTGCTGCTGCGTCACAACGGTAGTCAGTTTCGATAGGCACTGAAATAAGTTACAGTTAGAATATGTATAATTTTGAACTAAAATAGAACGTCCGCCTCCACGTCGCTGCAACTTTATTACACAGTTAAAAAGTTATATTTGGAATTTGTATACGTGTTGTAATCTGAATTTACGGTGTTTTTGATTTCATCTCTACGTCTAGTATTAAAAGAAAACGCGTAGTTGAGTTCCGCCACTCCGAGAGAGCCTCCGTCTTGAGGACTGTGTGCTCAGTATTAACTAGGCTTTCCCTCTGCATACCCTTCCGCTTCGTGCTGTATCCCGCATATATATATTGCCGGTTAGAGCGTGAAGCTCAAAAAATAATAAGGAATAAATCAAACATGGAACAAAGGTGTTAAAGTTAGTCAAATATGCGATGCGACGCTTCGAGAGTAGTTTTCAATCCACCGTTCGTTTGGTTATTCGAACAGTTAAGGTGAGAACATATTTTCGAGAAAATATTATTATACAATTTCCTTGTTTAATATTTTTTATCAGTACTTACTATCCTAGAGTTGAGATAAACCGTTCCCATTAAAGCACTTCCATACAGCTTTTAAATATTTCGTCCCATTTTTCATCGAATTATTGAGGCATTACATGTTGAGTGGCGGACTCAAAGCCGCGTTATGCGTTATTACCATATCGAAATATAAAATATTAAATATTTTACTCTGCGAGTGAGAATCGAACCCATTGTGTCAAATCCATGGATTTCATTACAATATTCATATCATTTATACAAAAAAATCACTAAAAAAACACATAAAAAACCCAATATTTTTCCGTGACAATTTTTTTATCTGTATTTTTTGTAATCTGTAAGTAGATACGTGTGCAATGGACTTTAGCCGTTCGCATTCGCCCATTTTAATTTAGTCCACTCAGTCACGTACCTGGGAATGGGATCACGTTCTAAAACGAATAATTATGATCGCGAAAACGTTAAAGAAAAACGTTTTAAATACATCAACTCTAATTTTGTTTCAAAGTTAAATGTAGCCCGTGACTCCCCTTTAATGGCCTTATAAAACAAAGGGAGTGCGCTTATTATGATATAGCGTTCTGTTTGTTTAATTGATATTTCTTTATTATTTTTTGAGTTAAAGATAGGTGCACGCTCTATCCTATCTCTTCTTCCGCTCCAAGTGGAATAGTGCATCTCGAATTTTCCGACCACACATAGCGTCATATTAGTAATGTCCTCTGTGTGGTTTATTTGTTTATGTACTATAAATTTAGTTTCAAAATTACGTTTTTATCAAAAAAAAGAGAGGTAGATTAACATTTTTTTAATAAATTATTGTGAATATCCAAACTGAAAATATAAAATAACAGACGAATCTGACAACGAATACTATGGTTTTTAGGAACGAATTATTTTTGTTTTCCACAATGTAAGAAGACAATACACGGCGTTGAGTTTCGCTTTAACAGGCGGACAGACGGACACAAAGTGACCATTCCAATAAGGGTTCCGTAATTTTAGAGGTACGTACCCCAAAATGAAAAAAAAAATCACGATTCATCTACTTTACATTAATGTTTTAAACCAAAACAAAATGAAATATTTAATTAAAATTATTTATGCATTTTATTATAATTTGTAATGTCTTATGTATTCAGCACAGAGTGATTTGCGTGAGAATTCAATTGCATTGTGTTTATTCATAATTTATTACTTTGTAATAACAAATTACTTTTCGCCGTTAACATTAAACATTTACAAACAAAAAAAATAATAATACATTTAATTTGGGTACGTAATGTAGGTGAACTAAATATATATTCTTGCTTCTTATGAATACGAGTATAAAATAACATTTTATGATTTCTTTGAAATAATTCTATCTTAAAAATATAAATCGTTACACTTTAAAATTTCTTTTTAGCTTTAATCTGCATAGAGCATGAGCGTGGGACCAGGTAGCCGATAGTAGGTAGTGGAAGCAGGCCGCGCCCGCCCAGAATTCTTACTAAAAATAAATTAAGCCTGAGAAATAAAAAAAATATACAAAAAGATCAGCCCGAGACTATCTCTTCCAGAAAATGTCTATTGTGTATTGAGTGTTGAGGTGTAGTGAGGGGGCGGGGGGGAGTCTACAGAGAGAAAATAATTCACGCCTCGAGCGAAAACCGAACCCACAATGGACACATTTACAATAATAAGCTTCTACAGCGCCGCGACGGTCTAGTCAAAAATTTAATTAATATATTTTTTTAAAAGAATCACGTAATTTAGGCCAACGATATACTGCATTATTATTCAAAATGACACAAAGTTGTTTGTTTGTTAATGTACTTTTAATTTACTTTAAATCTTCGGTATTTGTTAACAATGAAAAAACTTTCTTGTAAATTTTCGCTAAAATTTGTGGCAATAATGTCTGTTGTAGATGTTATAAGACTATGTTTCTTTGTTAGCGATGGTCACAAATTTATTTACGGAATGTCCTAAGAAAGTAATAATATATATATATATGCTTTTAGTTAGCTATATTTAGTTTTAATTATGGTATGCTTATAAGGCGCCGAGTGGGTGTAGTGGGATCGATTTCCACTCAGTGGAATGAATTATTTTCGTTCCCCAGCTTTAGTGACAATCTGGCGTTGACTTACGCCACTCAACGCGCAATGCCTTGAAATGTGTACGTTACGTAAAAAAAAAAAAATAAATGTTTTTCCATTATATCAATGTTCAAAATATTTATAGATAACTTAACGGTTAGACCGCCAGACTAAGCCTATATTCTCTATAAAATGCGTCAAGCGTGTAAAGGTTAAGTATTAATTTCTTAGCCCACTCACTACTGACGAACACTTACATGAATAATTATATTTCGGCTTATTGCACTACAATACGTTCTAAAATGCTAATTTAGTGTAGGTAGCTATTCATTATACATTTTCGTATTACGTAGCGTCACTCTTCAACCCAAGCGGGGTAGTCAGAGTTCTCTCTGACTACCCCGCTCTGCAGTCCTCTTTCGCCTCGTCCAATGTCATCAACCTCTTCGCCGTTTGTCTAATTAAATTAAAGCTAATTAAACAACTCATAGTGTTATTTTATAATAGTAATATTAAAACTTTTATAATTCCAGAATTTGATTTAGACTTAGAATTTGACAGGATAATTAATATAATATTTTAAAAATTCACTTCACTTCACTTAGCTAAAATTATACAAGTACCCAACCATTACCCAACATTATATAACCTTTATTTAATAATCATATAGATTACACAGCTGTTCCACACGACAGTTGTAATTTAAATACCATATTATTATATAATGTATTGTTTATATTAATTTTGGTAGCGATTTCGATGCAAGTATACCTATGTTTGTACTCTTGTATAAAATTACTTTATTTCTTAATTAGAATTTCTAGAGCCGTCGTCTGGTTGTGGGTTCGAAGCCTACTTGGAAGAATAAGTTATTTGATTTCCTCGCCGCTTAACACTCAATGACTCAAAAATAGTGTTTCTTAACAGTAGGTTCCAGAAAAATAAGGAATATAAAGAAAATTCTCAAAACAAATATTGAGGGTATATTGACAAAAATATACATTTTTATTTGAAAAAGTTTGTACATAGATACTGCCACAGAAAACAATTAACATTACAAGGTTCAGTCTTTACAATATTATAATCTAGTTTTTGTTTCTCTCCTTCCAGCGCCATTGCTTATTTCTTTTTCTATACTCTCCTCAGGTCTACGGTCTTGGGCTTGAGCTTCTTTTAGTGAGTCCGGCAGTTTTTGATTATTTGTCTCAGGTAAAGTGAGAACGAGGAATCCCGACATCGTCGACATAACGCCGAACACTAATGTTGGCAGGAATTCGTAGAATCTCGACTGAAATAAAAGGAAACTTGTGAGAGAGGTATATTATGAACTACAAAGAGTTACGTGGAATATGATAAATTTAGGTACAAATTTAACGATAGATTTATATAAAAGTTGTTATAAAATTCATGTAGAATTATATTGAGTAGAGTGTTTGAAAGTTAAAAAGAATGTGTAGGGGTGTCTTGCTAAAATATCTTTAATATGGCTATTCACATTTAAGTAAAATTTATTGAACTTAAACGTTGAACGTTATTTTTTTTATAACGTTTATACGAGTATATTTAGCTTCCGCTTCACGATGTTTTTCGAATATATTAGGGTACGCGGAGTTCCCCATTTTCCAGCGAATTTTAGGGGTATTGCGTGTTGAATGGCGAAACTCAACGCTGAGCTTTTCCTTCTTACCAAAACGAAGAAATGATAACATTTATAAAAAATAATTCATTTCCTTAGTGGGGATCGAACCCACAATCTTCGCGTTTACAGTCACACGCTTCTACCATTGTCATCATGTCGTCACGGGTATGTATGTGCGAGGTATAAAAATAAAAATACTCTATAATTTATTTTTGGAAAACGTTTGAGACCAGTTGTGACCCGGGGGTATTTCAGTAAACGAAATATTTAATATTTTTGTTTCCTCGTTTAAACCTCAATGTGAAAAATATTATTTACAATTTTACTTTTGACCCGTTGAGGGGTCCTATGGGGCAAGACTGTAACTGTAAGCGCGATGATTGTGGGTTCAATTTCCACCCAGGGAAATCATTATTAATTATAAATGTTACTTGTATAATATCTTAATTTTCTCACTCTAGTAATGAGGCAAAGCATGAGGTTGAGTTCTGTCACTCAACCCGCGAGCCTCTAGAACTCGCTGGTAAACGAGGACCGGAAGTGTCTAAATGGGAACGCAGTGTCTTAACTCTTAGCTCTCAGGTTCCCTCCTAAACCTACTAACCCTACTAAAATCCCAATTACTTACCAATAAAGGTGTTTGAGGTGCCACAGCGGAACCTATTCGTCCGATTGTAGAGCACATCGCCAACAATGTGGTCCTGTAATTCGTTGGGAAAACCTCAGCCGCGAAAATGTACAGTGAGTTGTAAGCGAGCGTGATGAAGAATTTACCGCCGAGGTAGAAGGCGGTTGACCAGTTACCACCTGAAATTATATTTAAATTTGTAAAATTATTTTGATATAATCTGATGACAAGAGGCCAGTTGTGAAAGCCAAACCGCGCGCTTGTAAGCGTTGTAGGTTATGGCTTCTATTCTCATTTCGGTTCCCAAAATATATTTGGAAAAATTAACATGAGAAATCTATACAATTGTGGAATTTTAAATATTTTTTTTTATACTTCACATATTAAAATTGTAACTTATTATTAAATATCGCATAGAAAAATATGTTTAAAAAGTTGCTTCGCCCTGTGAACCATATATGACAAGATAGTCCAGGTCCAATGTTCGAGACATTGTATATAGTATGGAGAAATTCAATGTCGCGATTTTTCTTAGGAAAGGAAAATGAAAATAAATCATTTCCCTGAGGGGGAATCGACATCTCACAATCTTTGTAGTCACATCTGCCGTGTAAAATAGTAAAAAATCATAACTACCTGGCAAGAACCCATAATTAATTAATATAATGCCAGTCATTATAAAGGCTGTGGCTATCACGCGTTTCCTTCCAAATCTGTCCAAGCAAATCAACTTGCAGACATTGGCTGGTGCCTCAATTACTATAACTACAATATAGTTCAAGTAGCTATTCCCTGATAATTCTATGGCATTTATCGATAGACCGTAGTAGACCAGAGTAGACGCGGTCCAAAGAAAAGAACATGTGAATAGTCTTTTCCATATCATTGGAGATAGAAGCAATTGCTTGAACGTAGACTGATTTGTTTCCAAGACCTCGCATTTCCTCGCGTCACGTTGTTTCATTGCTTGTTTTTCTACTTGATCGTAATGGTCTTTGGGTACGGTGACGTTATTGACTTTTTCACACTTTGTAAGGACATTTAGACCTTCTTCGTAGCGTCCTTTGCTAAAAAGCCATCGGAAGCTCTCGGTGAGTGACCATAAATAAAAGAATACTAAGATAGCTGGTATGTAGATGATTAATAGAAGATATCGCCAGCTTTGTAGCCACCACGAAAGTACTGTAACAGTGACTCCGCCAAGGATAAACATTGTATTGAAGAGCAGGCTGACAAATACCCTTCCCTTTGGTCCAACCAGTTCCAGAGCTGGAAATAAAGAATATAATTTAATAAGGAATTGAAGTTTCCAAGTGGATAAGCAATCTGGTATGCCCGTTAATTAAGCTATACTGTGTATGATTATTCAAGGCATTGGGTGTTGCTGACAACAAAATTATTATTCCATTATTATACATATGCATTATGCATACACGTGACATGTAACGGACGGAGGACGATGATCGTAGGTTAAAATCTCAACACATATAGTATGTCTCTAGAAGAAGAAAAAAAATGTGGGTAATTTATAAAAATAATATAGGCTATATTTATTGTATATATTTTGAAATGTGCTTGCAATTTTTTAATAATGTAATTGTTTATATATAAATATAATGTAGTTTATTGCTGTTCTCAATTATATAATTATAAAATTAAATATTTCTTTGCATTGTAGCATGAACGATTGACATATATTAAGATCATGTTACTAATAAAATCGATGCTATTAATAATTTTTTTTTCAACCGCACATAGCACGAAGGTAGAAGGAATCTGGAAACCCGGCCCCATTAGCATTCTTAGATACATACGTTCTCTAATTTCCGCCGAATTCTCACAAGATCGAGCCCAAAACCTGTCATATTTACAGACGTAGACGGGCCTCAATCTATTAGTATAGGTGTTTTATCAATGTTATTATAATAATCGAACACGAGCGTCACCGGAGCGTTACCATCTCTTGAACAGTTCATCGATTGTTTGTGACTAATTACAGTTTTTGCTACACTTCCGCCGCTCTTTGTTTTGCTTTCTTATTGGTACCTGGTCAATTGTGCATGAGTTGGCTATTGGATTTAGATTTTTTTGTTTTTCTATGGATATTTCTTGTTATTCATAAAGATAGAAATATGAAAAGAATAGAAAAGAGAGAAATTTTTGTCAAAGGAAATTTTTCGTTTCCCTTGTGTGACCAATGAAAAGAAATAGTAATGCGCAACGATAAATGACCGATGGCAAGAACGGTCAGTCAGCTGTAACATATCTGTAACAGCAACACTTTTCCTTAAAGACTGAACTGACTACGAAGAGAGACTTTTTGTCTTTTCATAAAAAAAATGTATGGCATATTACTTTTAAATATCTGAAGTATGGCAAGACGACATCTCTTTAACATATTTTTAAATAAACCTTTAAGGAAGCGAATGTGTTTAATCTATCTTAAAGTGCGGAGTTTTTTAAATGTCAACTGAAGCGTAGAAGTTGATTTGAAAAAAATGGACACTCTAAAATTAAGTTCTTTTTGCGGTGGTTTTTATAAAATTACAATTCGCTGTAGAAAGTATTTGTAATAAAAACACGACTAGAATAAAAACTTTTACTCAATGTCATTGCTAAAATGTTGTATTACAAGTATTACAGTTCTTAACAAATTATTCTATCAGTGCTTATTAGAATATTTAGTATTTTATTAGAGAAATTTATGAATGAGTTACTTAAAAAATCAGCGTAAAGCTGATTAATCCCGCACACAGCACCCTGCTGTGAGGCAGAGGGAACGTAGTGTTACGACACTCCGTTCCCCACTTTCTGCTGAATTACGGAGGCATTGCGTGTTGAGTGGCAGAACAACGCCGCGCTTTGCCTCGACACCAGAGCGAAGAAGTGGAACTATAAACGTAAATAAATATTTATCGAACCCACAACCGTTGTGTTACAACAACAGTTAAAAAAACCGTGTATATTTGTTCACATTTGATACTGATTGATTGATGATTCATCATGTATTTATTGTGCCTTTCATATATAATATTGACCTCTATCAGTTCCGCTCACGAGCGAGTAAAGGCTTAAGAAATATCTTAAGGAAGTTAGACAGTATTTACAATTTATATTACTTTATACTTATATTATTGAACTGTAGAAGGTTAACTCTTTTTAGAAAAAAAAAACATAAATTCTAGAAGGTATTCAAACCAGCTGAGCACGTTCTTTTTCATTTGAGAAAGTGGAGATCGAAGTGTCTTAACACTCAGTTTCCCCGCATACTTGGTTATATATAATGATATACAGCTTGAAGGTTAAAAAAATATGAAGTACCTATAATTTGTAAAATAAATGACTATTATTACAAGTGCTTTACATTTGTTTTTATTTCCCCAAAAACTTTGTACAATTAAGGACAATTCTAAACTAAACGTGTGAACACATTCTATTGTAACGTCGCTCTAAATTTACTTATATCAGATGCCAATGGATTCACCATTTAGTTCTGCCTAAACGTATGTGGCTTCGAGTCCTACTTGGGAGATTTTTTAATTGGACGGATTCCTCGATAAGTGGACGTGTTGAGGCGGCACTCAACGCCGATTTGCCTCGTTGTCAGAACGAACAGATGAAAATATTAAATGTTTAATTTCTTCGCGTGAGAATCAAATCCACAACCTGTCGCGTTTACATTCACACGTTTGCGCCCCTGAGCCACGACAAGCTTCGCAAATTTTTATAAATGGGAATAGTCCATGCAATCGAGGCTTTCAGTTACAGCCCGTTTATTATAAAGTTATACCATACTAATATATAATAATAATCATAGAAACCTTCCCCGGACTGCAGTGTGAGCATGATCTAACGACCTTACTATCCATATGAATTATTGATCCCGGAAATGGTGCACTTTGACTACATATGTACTTGGCGTCTTATATAATTATATACCATTCATTAGTTTTTTTCAGCTTCACGTTGTATTGCAGATAGGCAGAGGGAATCCAATACCATGACACACTGTTCCCCGAGCACCGTCTAAATTTCGAGACACTTTTGTGTACAAGACAAATGATAGCGTTGGGTAGCGACACTATATACGCTTTGTCTTGGAAATTGGAAATCGGAGTGTCTTTAACACTAAGTTCCCTTTACCTACTCCGCCATACGCGGGATGCAGAAAAAATATACAAATATTTTTTTGTGCATGTCTCTTCTAAGGATACTTGGCAAGTAATACATGGCAGTAGCGTCATAGCACGATTACACGTCAGTTTATGTTTTAATTCTAATTCACCATTAATAGAAGTGGTTTATCTTCCTATAAAACAATATTGTTTACTAGACGTCCTATACAGATTTATCATCAGTTAAGTTTCACATTCCTAGACCAAGGAAATAACTTATATCCGCGTAACTTAATACAGCATACATTTGAAAACAACAAACAATTCATGTTAGTTATGCCGTAGTTAATTATGCCGTCGTGGCGCAGTGGTACAAGGGTGTGACTGTAATGCGACGGTTGTGGGTTCGCATTCCACTCGAGGAAGTGAAATATTTATTTACGTTTATATTTCCATTTTCTTCGCTCTGGTGTCGAGGCAAAGCGCGGCGTTGAGTTCTGCCACTCAGCACGCAATGCCTCCAGAATCGGAGTGTTAAGACACTCTACTTTCTGCCGTAGATGTTATTAAATAAATCTAATTATTTTAATTAATGGATATAATTAATTTTGGATTTTATTTAACGTTAAGTCAAGACACTCCGTTTTTTTGATGTTTCCCGAATTAAAGACTTTGTGTGTTTAGTGGTGGAGTACAATGACGGGCTTGTGTATTAGGGAACAGGAAAACAGTAATTTGTATAATAATAATATCTTCGACTGGAAATCAAACTCACACACATCTTATTTGCAGTCACGGAAGTCTTGTAGTGGGTTCGATTTCGTTGACTTCTGTCAATGAAGTGTAGAATATATAGCAGACAGACCCTCGTGTCTTAACACGAGGTTCTGTCTGCTTATGCGAAATTAAATGTGAAGTTGAGATGTAAAAGATAACTATGAAACTTACCCAGTACAAAGCAAGCAGTATAAACACCACCTCCCAACGCTGGCTCCAGAAATTCCAAAACTATGAACATTTCGTAGTTCAGTGAAAAAGCTCTTATCACACCGAAGATCCCATTGGAGACACTAGCAAATACTAGCGCTAGTCGTCTGCCATATTTATCAGATATTAGACCAGTCAAGGGTATGGAGACGAAGAAGCCAGCGTTATGAACTGTCCCCACTAAGGAACGCTTCCAGTCCTGACAACCAAGATTGAACTGAAAAGAACATACTGATTATAGAATTATTATTATTTTTATATTGAGGCCAGGCGTTTCACAGGGGTATATCGTGCGACTGTCAATGCGACAGTTTGTGGGTTCAATTACCACTCTAAGAAATTAAATATTTACTATTTTTACTTCCTCGCTCTAGTGCCGGCCTTTTTATTAGGTTCCCTGATAAAAAGACAAGTGTTTTGTTTTTGATATAAATCACTCATTGATCACGAAAGTTAGCCGAGAAGTTTGGAACAGAATGTCTTAGAACTAGGTTTTGTTTGATATATGCGGTGTTCAGCTTGAGAAAAGTTAAATATCTATTCGAAATTCGAATAAATAAAATAAATGTGAACTAACTGTAAACTTTTTAAATCTTCCTGTATTGAGTTCCGCCGGTTTTGCGTGTTGAGTGGCGGAATTCATCGCGGTGCTTATTGCCTGGACATCAGAGCGAAGAAATTAAAAAAAAAACATTGTCACATCCCCTATTGGAAATAGAACTCACAACTTGTCGTTTACATTCGCACGCTACGATCGGCCTCAACTTTTAAAGTTCTTAGCTGAAATTTGCTTAGCAAGTAATGACTTAAACACGAAAACAAAAAGCGCAACCGCGATGATTGTGGTAATCTCAATGATTATAGTCATCATAACACTTTACAAAGTGACATTTATTTAGCAATAATAATAATAATAATAATTACGGTTATTTCGTATAATTACAAGAAATATTTTAATGTACGCCTTCAACATAACTTTTTACACTTAATAGAGCCACATAATTGCATATTTTAATATAATAATCTGTATATAAGCTTCCTCACGTTCTTACTGAGAATATTTGTGTGATTATTTTTAGTATTAATATGTGGGAACTTTTTGTGAGGCTGTTGTCCCATGCGTGTAGAAGCGTCTGTTTTAGGTTCGATTCCCACTCTCAATTTTTTCGCTTTGGTTACAAGGTATATTGCTGTTCTGAGTTCCGTCACGTAACACGCATGTCTTGAAAATTAGGAGCAAAATAGAGAACGAAGTGTCACTGAACACTAGGTGCCTTCTGACTACTTTGTGGGATATAGCGTGCAGCGGAAAAAAAATTGTTAGTTACTCTCTTGTATAGGTATGCCATTTAAAATACAGAATAGCCTTTTTTAATACGATGTTTTAGAAATATTATAACCTACAAAGCAAGATACGACATTTATTTAAAGATTCTTAACCGAATGGTCTATTTATATTTATGACTGTCTGTCCATACGTCACTACCACTCAATTTTAAGTAATTTCTAGCATTTCTTAAAACTTATATACAATTTTAAAAGCTTCTTTAAAATAACAATAAAATAATGTGCATACAAAATTGACTGTATAGTTGATAAAATATTAATGAAATTCAGAAACCGTCTCTCACATAAATAAGTTAAGTAATACATTTTCCGATGCTACGTAATAGAAACAATGTTTCAGAGGTGACGGTTTAAAGTAATCAAAGTGTAAAAACACATTATTTGTGTATTTGTACATTTTCCTTTTGTTTTCCGGGTGTTGTTGTTGATGTTAATGAAAAGATTTTTTAAATAGATTTTTAATCAGAAGTCCACATCTCGAGATTTTTTTTTTGTAAAAGGCTTTGTTTCCGATTTATAAGCAATATAGAGTTTTATCTATCTAAGTTTATAATACGTGGTTAAATATATTTCGCCTGTCAAAAATCAGGCCATAAATAATAAAATCGGACAACCGCGACTCGGTCTCTCCCACTGAGGGTCTCTTCTGTATTCAGCTTAGCCAGAGCCCTTTCATTTGATACCTCACTTCGACTAGCGGCTTTAATATCAATTTTTTTAGGATTTATCCACAAATGTATAGGTTTCAGATTTTTTTCTTGAACTTATACTAACTATAGATATCAGCTACGAAATTTCTTAATTCTAGGTTAACCAGAAGGACCTTATTAATTTTGACTCCCTTTATAGTGTCGAAATACGCCTTCGTTGCTAAATAAACGGCCAAATCTTTTTAATTAAATCTAGAAATACATCTATTTCTTCAGGATATAATGGGGCCGTAGATACGTTTGAATTTCAACTCGATATCTCTAAGGCTCTTGACAAAAAGACATAAAAGTGATCTTATAATTCATACTTTTTCCTTAAAAGGTACGGAATCCTAAAAAAGAATTATCTCATAACGACAATTTATTTATTTTGTTTCATAATTTTTTATTTTTACTTACATATGTATGAAACTTAAATTTGTTAACTTTTACGTGACGTTAAAGTGTTCTTTCCATTGACATACTAAAAATAATGTAAATTATATATGGGAATGTCACGTTAAAGCATATTAGAGCGCGTCAATGACGAAACTGTGTACACAGATAATAAATATTTTAACAATGGGAGCCGTGAAATTCTGATTATCTGTCACCTTGAGTTACTCAAATCGAATACGCTGTAAATTTGACATTGAATTGTATGGATCCATATATTGATATCGTTCTGGTCACTAGGCAAAGCTTGGCATTGAGTTCCAGCACTCGACACGCAATGGCTCTAAAATTCAGCGGGCAACGAGTGTCGTAATGAGAACGGAGTGGTGTACAGAACGAGTTGTCTGCTCCTCCCTCTGATTATCCCGCTTTTTGCGGGGTACGGTGTGAAGCTAAAAAAATAGTCGTATTTTGTTATCAGATCATTTAAATTTTTTTATACTTTAATTGTAATTTGTGTAGTAATGTATTAACAAGAACTCTAATATGATTTTGGAACGTCTTCTTCTCATTTACTTTGCAATATTTGTAAAATATCTAGCACTAACAAAATAGCAATTTTGGATTAAAGCAGGGTAGGTGGAGAAAAGATGTTAAGAGAAAAAGTGCTTAGATGCTCCATTCCGCCGAATATTCAGCACATTACGCGTTGATTGATAGAAATTAATGTCGCGCTTTGTTTTCTTATAGGAACGACCCAATTTTAATAATTCCTTATACCAAGTGGGAATCGAACCCATTTCGCTTACAGTCGAACGCTGTGCCGCTTAAACTTAAAGAGGCTTCACTTTGCTTACAAATTTAATATCAGATGGCAGATTGAAGTATAATTAAAGTCAGAATCGAATACAGAACCATCATCAGGCCGACTTTTAACCGCTTTATAACGTCACCAATATTGTCCCATAAAGCAATAATTAATGAAATTACTATTGTTTTATCATGAATATAACATTTCTCACA
The DNA here is from genome assembly GCA_037355905.1 of Heliconius aoede. Lineage (NCBI taxonomy): Eukaryota > Metazoa > Arthropoda > Insecta > Lepidoptera > Nymphalidae > Heliconius > Heliconius aoede. Next base: position 11,005 of record JBAIZZ010000054.1, on the reverse strand, counting down.
ATATACGAGTAGCTTTCGTTGATAAGATTTTAATTATAAATTCCGTACAAATCGATTAGCCAACCTTTCGAGCCCTGCCAGAGATTAATTTCGATGTTGGTTATTATTCTAAGCTAGCGACCCGCTCGCGGCTTCGTCCGCTTTTCCTTAATATTTATTTATTTTCTCATTACTGCCATGATCTGAAACATTATCATTTTAAAGAGAATATTCTTTCGTTGATAAACGATAACGTTTCAGCCAGAGTCAACAACAAACTGATTTTGTAGAAAATTTGTCGGTAGCAATTCTTTAATATTGACATAAAGTTGTATTTATGAATTGATTTAAATAAAACAAGTACTAAAAGTGAACAAAACTTTGTTAAAATATAACGATGAAAAATGCATTTGAATCGGATAAGTCCCTCCTGAGCCTCCTCCTGATGACAAACACATAGACAAACCGACAAAAGGACCAAATTTTAAGAAGTAATTGGAATGAGTTTATATGGATAAATGCACCCAATAACAGATTTTCTCATATATCTTCCACGCACAGACAGACAGTGAGGAGTTACAATTTTATTATTAGTAGAAATATTACATAATTTAATAGCTTCTAGTACAAATGATTCATTTATCGCCCAGAACGAATTTACGTGTATAGTGTAAATATAATACATATATATCATATGTTTATGCTATAATAATATAAATTTTAAGCCGGATATTGAATTTGTAAGGCGCTTATTAAAATAAATTATTTTATTTAAAATAGGTGGAAAATTAATAAAAAACAGGTTTGTAATATTAAGTTGGCTTATTATAATTGTAGGGGAAGTCTTGGTTGACCTTCGAAAACATAATATCAAAGATACTGGAGGAAGGTCACGTAAAAAGCATGAGGACCTCTCAAAGGGCATGTATGAAGAGTTGATGACAGTGGACGAGACGAAAGAAGTATGTACAGAGCGTTTCGATATAATGTTAAGCTATGAATGTATGTAAGTAGAACTATTAGAGTTTCTACCCTGAGAATGTGGGATGAAGCATAAAGTGATAAAGTGGTCTATCCAAAACAGTCGTAAATAAACAGTGAAATAAAAAGGCTAAGTGCGAGTCGGACTCTCGCACGAAGGGTTTCAGAGAGATAAATGAACAGTGTAGTCTTATTAATAGGGTTTTATCCTTTGAGTATGGAACTCTAAAATGTCCATGGATCTATCAATATAATTCACAACACATTAAAGGTTTATTTAATTTACAGCGTTCGCATGAAATTATAGTACAGACAAGGTCAACGTTACATTGTGCAAAATGTTTCGTGAACTCGCACAAAAAAATATTTATTTATATTTACTATTTACTCCATTATAACAGAATTAGAGAAGGTCACATTCTGTGAATGTTTAGTAATGTCAAATCATGGATTTAATAATAATTTTTATTTACTGGTAGTCAGAAAAATACCGTTGATTTCCGTTTCCGTAGCAATTTCGAAAAAATCTTTAAGCTTTCCCTTATATTTCCTAACCTGTCATATTTCAAGTCCAGCTTTTTCTGTGTTCTCTGTCAGTTACTCATAACGAATGAGTTCTAAATAAGTAGCTAAATGACAACTAAAAGATTAAAAACACTAGCTAATATGTATTTTTTAAATTTTTTTTCAGTTTCACTCTGTATCCTGTATGTAGTATATATGAAGCGGTTAATTGATATTTCGTCTACCGGGAATCGTACCCACGACAGTCGTTGCGTCAAATACTCACCTCTTTAACAATAGAGTGGTCTTCAAAATAAACGTAGGAATCGCATTCAATTTCTGTAGATGTATCAAAGTAATGTGGAGAGCACGTATCGTTGTGGCTCGTGCTGCTTTCAGAGTAGTTTCTGAATGGTGCGTATCTAAGGCACTTCGATGGTGTCCCATCTTCTAAGTGAGGTATGGTGAAGTTGACTGTTGGGTCTTCGCATTCTGGTACGGCGCATCTGAAGAAAGAGAGATTAAGATTATTTGTTTTTTTTTTCAGTATCACATTGTATGCCGTATACGTAGCAGGGTGGGCAGAGGGTAATTAGCGTTAAGACACTCTGTTCCCCACATTGCGCCGAATTTAAAGGCACTGCATGTTGAGTAGTGCTTTTGAATTACCTTGCTACCAGAGCAGAGAAATGAGAACATAATTCATTTTCCCGATCCAATAAAATCCAAGGATATATATAGCCTTTGAATTTCTGCGCCAAGACGGCCTTAAGTATTAAGCCATGGGGTAGATTATATATTAAAAAATTAAATTCTCCCCCAAGTAGAACTCGAACCAACTGTCGTAACGTTTAATAGTGACCAAGATAACGTCTTAAATAATGTTTTAAGACGCTAAAACAATAAATATTTACAACTCCTTTGTTGATTATAGCAGCTGTTTAAATTATACAAATTTGATCTAAATGAATGTTAAAATGTAAAACGTCAATTAATACGTCTTGTCTGTTGAATGAAAGAAATATCTTGAAGGATTTTACGATCCGTTTATTATTTT
>JBAIZZ010000053.1:1141439-1175638 GCA_037355905.1 Heliconius aoede | reverse complement strand
TTGTGTGATTAGAGTAAATAAATAAAATAAATAAACACAAAATAAAAATTGTGAGATTGAGAAGCACAGCGTATAAGTGGTATCAATATGCCATCTCGATAAATTTCCTATCAAGGAAATCTCTTTCTAATATCATCTTATAGCGCTTTATGAAACTCCGGTCCGCGAGCTACGTACTCGTGCAGCCACTGCGTAGAAGAACATTTTATATGGACTTATAAATATCTTCTATTTTACTTTTATAATAGATGTAAACGCGGTGGCTGTAGGTTCGATTTCTAATCAGGGACATAAAATATTTAACAAGACGACGCACGACGTTGAGTTCCGCCACTCAACACCCAATGCCTTTCGTTATTTGGCTTTGTTACTAGAATAGTAAAAATAATTTCAATACCACATAAAAATATATATATATTAAATCAGCTTAACGCTGTATCCTGCCCACAGGAGGAACTTAATGATAAAAATTTCCGTTCCCCACTTACTGGTGAATTCGGGAGGTATTGTATTTTAAGACCCCAGAGCGAAGGAATGGAAATATAAGTTTTAATAAATATTTCATGTCCTCGAGTGGGATCGAACCCACATCCAGTCGGTTTAACAGTCACACTTTGTGTCCCTGCGCCACGACTGGCTTCAATAATTCATATAATTATAATATTAAGGATTTTCATTGAATATATTTACAAAGTTTTTTTTTGTTTTACGTTGTATCTCACATGGGAAGTATATATAAGAGACAGTCAGCTCCTCACTTACATTGAATTTACATTTAAATAATGTATAAATGTAAAATATACTTGTGTTCTTAAATATGAATTATTTAACTACACAATTATTTAATTTGGTATACAATGGAATTTAAAACTTGAATTTAAATCATAGTACTCGTATATAATAAAATATATAACAAATTACTTATTGATTATAAAGCTGTACGCTACATATAATTTGGGTAATAACAATACATTTTATTTTAAAGCACTACAATACACAAAAAACCAAGCAATAATATAAATTTTTCCAACAGAATTTCCAGAATAAATACTAGAATGAGTCCAGTAGTTCATGTTAAAAAAATGGAAAGGAAAATGTAAAATGTTTTTTCGAATGTCATCAACCCAAAAGACGCGGTACACTGCTGGGTCTGCTGAGTATCTTGAAATTGCTGCTTTCAATCACACAAAGAGCCTTTGCACTTGCATCGTCTAGGGAGGCCGTAATAAACACTATTAAGATTATCGATAGTTTCTTTTTTTTTTGTATATTATCGAGATGGAAATGAATTGTTTTATTTCATTCTGTTTTACACATTGTATGATCATTTAATAATGTGATAGTAAAGACGACGGTTGTGGATTAGAATACCGCTCAGTAGGATGGAGGATCTCTCGTCTTCCTCGCTACCATCAATTTGTAATTTCTGTACAATTTTATTATACATTTATAATAATTACAATATCAAAGTTTCAATATGCTTAATGTATGAGTAATGCTTTAAAATAACTAATAAAACCAAATTTTATTATACTTTTACCAAATCGCGCCTCTTGATTCTACTACCAAAAGCTTGGTAAGGGAACTTTCAATTTCGTCGGAAAAAGTCAAAAATGTTGTACTCTACGAAGACAAAGCGATTAGTTCAGTCACTCTACACGCAATGTCTCGAATTCTAATAAAAAAATGGAGAACGGAGATCCATGACACGATGTATTTTTGCCTTCCGCGCTGTATGCAGCAAAAAGCGTCAAGGGAAAAAAGAAAAGTGGATATATCGATACTTCACCGGCTCTTCACTAGCAAACGATTTAGAGGAGTGCAATATTTTGGCGACCAGATCTATCTGAACAAAGGCCAAGACTTCCGTTTACTCCCTCATAGGAACTCGTACGGATGTAAGTTTTATGAAAAAGATCGACACGCCACAGACAGACAGATTGCAGTAATATATTCTATATAGACTGTTATTTAATCTCTTACGTTAATATTTTGTGGTATAAAAATTCAAGGATTTGAATACGAAATGTGTCATATACATAGTAGTGAAGAAATATAGTAGGTTTTTAACGTTGAGTGAGCTAGATCAGCCCGCCAATCACTACGTGTGTAAATTCACACGAATGCAAATCTCAATTTGCGCCTCGCGAATTTTAAATAATTTTAAATTTGCGGCTACCAAAATATCAAAATTTACTCATCAACTAATTTAAGTAAGAAAAATTAAAAATACATCAATTAATATACATTTTCTTAAGCACACATTTTTCAGCGAAGAATTTTTCTTATTTATTATTTTACGACAAAGCAATGAAAACAGTTGAGTAAAATGTAATGTCATTAGATAGTACATTATTGAAAATTGACTATTTTCGATTATTTATCTATATTTCCGATTCTGAGTTCTGGCATCAAGGTCCGGCGTTGAGTATCGCCAATCACAATGCCTCGAAAAAATCTATGGAAAGTAGGGAACGGAGTATCTTAACACTAGATTGCATGCCTATCCCGCTGTGTGCGGGATACAGCGTGAAACTGTTTAATTCGCAGACATTCACCATCGTACGTAGCGCTGTGTTCACACTTCGAAGAATACTATAAACACGGCCATGTTTTAAATGAGTCTGCTAAAGCTTGTTTACGGTCGTCCACCTGTTTTATAGCGCTATATAGAGGTGTTTCAATGGTTAAGTAGTAAAAGTCGTGTTTTCACTTAATGTTAACTTGTAACGAAATTGCTACAAAGTGTACTGCGAGTGGAAAACTTTTAAGAATATCTGATTGCTGTTGGACGTGGGGTTCGATTTCTACTTGTCACTATGTTCATTTTAATTTTTTTTTATTTATTTCATTTTAACAATAAAAAGATGGAAGACAATTCTTCGTGGGTTCGATTCGTATTAAATACGAATACCATCTGAACTGAACGCCGTGCTTTCCCGTACCGTCTCAACACCAGAGCGAAGAAATGAAAATACTCAATATTTTATTTGCTCAAGTAGGAATCGAACCTACGAACTAATAAGAAATAATAATAAAAAACAAATAAACTTTCTCACGAATTCATTAAAGGTTTTTTACAGAGCTTTATTTCACTCCTACAACTATATTTATAAATATAGTGCATATGTTACATAGTACATATAGTAAATATAGTATAATATAGTGTATATGTTACCTTAATAATGAAGCCCCAGTACTATTTTTGCTTTGCCTTTTTTATTTCAAAATAAGCCTTTTTCAGTCGGCAAAACATGAACGATACTTAAGCGGGGAATTCCACATAATTTCTGTCTCTGTAGAAATAATATCAGAAAAAAATATATAAAAAATACATTTATTTTCATTAAATATATAATAAAATAAAATGATTGTAGAGCACTCTATATATAATATTTTGCATTCGTTATAAGATGTACAGCTGACGTATTCTGGTGTGCTTGAAAAAAAAAAAAGCTTAAATTTTTTTTATTTTTTATCATTATTCACCCGTTCCATTCGTTTTATTGGAAATGAAAAGATTCAAAGAGCAAAGTAATTATTCAAATTGAGTTCGTATTATAACGAGTGGTTTTAATTTATCCGCTTTCGTGTTCGTCTGTTGTGACGGCGATGAGTGTTGCTTTGAACGGAATTTGTGGAATTTATCATTTTTTTTTGGCATTTAGTTTGATTTTATTTATACTTGAATTTTGGAAAATTTATTTTAAATTATTTTCTTAAATACTATATTGAAAAGATATCATCCTGATTGAAGATTCATATTGGTAAATCAGTCAATTTTTAGCAACAACATTTTTAGCATCAGTACCAGTACCAGTGTCCAACGTAACTATCTTTACTTCGATCCTTCAAACCAGTAGTCAGCGAAATTACTGCGAATAGAAAATTATTTTCTAGATTATCTATTTCACTTGATGAGGATAGCTAAAGATTTTTGTGCCTATTTTTGCAATGAGAACTACGTTTTAACTATTCTGGATTTCCTATATATAGCAGCCGTGGTGGTGCAGTGGCGTGTGGTGGTGGTGGACAAGCGTGTGAATGCAATGCGACGTTTGTGGGTTTGATTTCCATTCGCGGTAATGGATTTTGGTTTATTAATATTTTCATTTCTTGCGCTGGGCGGGCGTTGAGTTCCGCAACACAATTTGCAATGCCTCGAAAATTCGGCGGAATGTGGGGATGGGAGTGTCTTAAAGCAACTGAAACTGTATAAAAAAACTTTTATTATCCAATGAATAAATAAGTAAATAAATAACCACTTGGGTAATTTGTATTTTTGGGTATTTTTTTTGGGTAAGTGGTTACCTACATATCAGTGATAACTACATATAAAACTATACGCGTTTTTTTATTATAATATAATTAACCTTGATTTCTAAATTCTACTATCGTGGAGGGACTGCATATCTATCAACTACAGTACAACGCACTTCGACTAAGACTAATTTAAGTAATTTACATATAGTATCGGATATCGGCAAAAGGAGTATAGGTCGCCCTCCAACCAGGTGGACCGACGACCTAAAGAAGACAGCGGGTAACCGCTGGATTCAAAGGGCGCAGGACCGGACGGAGTGGCGAGCATTAGGGGAGGCCTATGTCCAGCAGTGGACTACAAAAGGCTGATAGTAGTAGTATCGGATATAACATGACATATCTACCAAATTGGACGTTTTGGTGTAATAATAATGTTGATGTATCAGGTATTTTTGATTTGCTTTATACTATATTTTGCATCAGGGTAGACAGAGTCGGAACTCAACGCAGCGCTTTGCCTCATTATCTCTATTTGGATATGAAAAAAAAGAACAGTAATTTGTCTAAAATTTTTTAAACAAAACGAGGTTAAAGTTAATGTGAAGTTAGTTTGTTAATTATTTTTCGTAAATTTGTTTGTATTGCATGTTAGATACCGTAACTTGACTCTGAGCTCCATTAAGAACCTTTAAAGAAAATATATAATTTCCTAATGCGCATCTAAAATAAAATATATGCATTGACAAAAGAATATATTCGAGTACTTTTTTGGAAGTTTTATTGGGAAAATTTAGATTTTCAAAAGTTTATGTGGTCGGAACATTTCAGCACTTTAGCACTAGTTGTTAAAGTGCAGTGGCAAACTTCTCTAAAATATAAAAAACCACATCCAGATTTTCAGAGGCGCCTCTTAGAAGCTTTGAGAGACTGATGACGAGTTAAGGTTGCAGGAGTGCTGGCCATCCACACCCTGGATTCAATCAATTGTGCGCTGTGGTAACTCTCTGGCTTCAACGTTTCGTGTGCAAAAATAGTATAAACAATACAGTCAAAAGTAAATACATAGTACATTTTTATATTGTCAATGGAGATTTGAACTGAACTTAATTGTCTTGATGATCTCTCTCTGTGGGTTCTTTATAAAGCCCTGATATGAAATATTACAAATAGGATGATATTAAAAGGATTGAGTTGGGATAAAAAGGAATTGAATAGGTAAAAAGACTAATGGACTAGGATTGTAGCAGACCTCACCCTTTTACTCTCGTTCTCTCGTGAAGCCTCTTGAAAAGTGTGTGATAAAAGAGAAGTACACGGTGTATATAACCTTTAATTTAAATTGGATAGTCGATTAGAAACGCACAGTCATTTTGTAAGAGACAATTGTCTTTTTAAACATTTCTATGAATTAGAAGAAAGCCGCACCGCATGTAGATCTGACATATGCTTCTGTACATATATATTCTCAACAAGGATTGAACCTAATACCATTGATTTTACATACTAACCAACTACTCTACTTTTCAGCGAAATTTCCAAGTAAATAATGCATAAAAGGTGTGAAGATAATCTCGAAGATACCTCAGATCGTTACCGTGACGCCACTTGTGCATATCTAAGTAATTACTTAAGCTCCTTTAAATATTTACTCTACAAGTTAGTAAGATACATACGCGGTTCTGGTTATACGAGACGACGTTAATATTTGAATCGTATGCAAATTGCAAATTTGCTATCTTAGAACTGTTATCATATAATATATATATATACATATGTCGAAGTTTGTCGCTTTGTGGGTTTTGTGATTTGCATTGGTTATGTAGAGGATGATGGCAAATGGATGAGAGATATTTAATTGTTAATGTTTGCTTCTTTAAATAAATTTTAAATTCATGTTACAGGTAATTATTTTTTGTTTATATACATAAAATATAAAAAAAATTCTTAGTATAGTATTAAAAACGGTAACCGACGGAATAGAATAGGGTTTTTCTTATTAGAAAATCAAGAAAATAATCCATGTGCATTACCCTATCAACGTCTAATTCATTTTTATTGCACATTTCGTGCAATAAAAATGAATTAGACGTTGATAGGGTAATCATCGCTTGTGGGGTTGTGGGTTCAATCCCCATTCGGAGGAATGAATTATTATTCTTTAATATTTATTAAGGAAAAAGTCTAGCGTTGAGTTCCGCCACTCAGTCATTTGGTGGAAAGTAGAGAGGGGGGTGTTTTAACACAAGGTTCCCCACCCCTATCCTTCTATATTGAGGACACAAAGTGAGGTTGACTTTTTTAGATGTTAATCATTAATCGGCTCAAATAAAATTAATATACTAAAGGGTATCGTTACATATGACCGGGACTTTTCAAGACGCGATAATGGCAAATAAGACTCGATGCTAAAATGCATAAGTGCTTTGTGTTATAATAGAAAAAAAACATTTTAAATATATCTTGAACGCAAAATTAGTTTTCGTAATATAATTTTTTAAATTTATTTAATTGGTGTATGTAGATCGATCGGCGTAGAGTTTCATCACTACACGCAACTGTTATTTGGGTAGAACTTACCTGCCCCCTGCTGCATATTCGGCATGCATAAGCTGCAAATTATATAAGCTAAAAAAATATTAATTAAATGAAAATGCACTGTAGGAAACAGAATAAAATTTTGATATTAGCTTACAACTCATCTTTGTAGGTAATTTTGGGGTGGGCACGAACCCCTCAGCCCCCCACATCCCATAACCAGATGTGCCGAGTGTATAGACACTTCTGTTCTTCACCTTACACCCCATTTTATAATATCGCGTGTCGCTTAACGGAACGCAACGCGGTCTTTTGTCTTATAAGAGAGACTTGAAACTAATTGAGCTTTTATAGCATTTATTAACTAAATTATGCAATTTTATTTTCATTTTGATAATTTAGATGTTAAACTAGATGTACTTAAGCTATTCATAAAGTTATTGTGAATTGTTGATATGTAAATAAAAAAGACTATTGGTAATTATTGACTTTTTCTGTTATTACGTTATAATGTACATAAGAAAATAAAATAAAAATAAATCAGCCTCACGCTGTATCCCGCACCGAGCCGGGTAGGCAGAGGGATTGAAGAAATGACTTCATTTCCTCGAGTGTGAAGTTAACCCATAATTTGTCGCGTTAATTCCCACTTAGTGCCGCTGCGCCACGACTGGCCCCTCATCCAATTCTTATTTAAACAGAAAAATATTATAAATTGGTAAGTACTTACATAGAAAGCAATTGCAACAAATTTGTTCATGAATATATTTAATTATAATTAATTAACTTTTTCAATTAAGCAATAATGAATTAATTGAAGCTAATTGAAATAATGATTCAAACTTTTTGAATTTATTATCGCACGGTTTTTTACTTTTTTTTATTTTTTTATTTCACACAGCAGGGTAGGCAGAGAGAACCTCAGTGCTAAGACACTCCGTCCCCACTGTCTGCCTAATTCTGGAGGCATTGCGTGTTGAGTGGCAGAACTCAACGCCGCGCTCGACACTAGAGCGAAGAAAAATGGAAATATAAACGTACACAAATATTTCACTTCCACGAGTGCGAATCAAACCCAAAACCGTCGCATTTGCGGGCGACACCCTTGTGCCACTGCGCCACGACGGCGCAGATTTTTAGATAGTATAAATATAATTTTCTTTTACTTTTTACAGTTGATATAATTTTATTTCTAAATAATAAACTGGAATGGTTCTGACCTATAATATAATAAAAAATATATTTGTCAATCGAATTGTATACATATTTACAATAAAAATAAATTTAATCAGTTCACTTATCGACAAAATTGACTTTTAAAATATTGACAAACAAAAACAATACGCACATTTTTGCAATTTTAATAATATTTTAAAATATACACAAGGAGCTAAATGGAATAAATTAATATGTTTATTAACTAGTGCGACAGTATTTCATTGTTTTAACGCACAAAAAGTCTCATTCATTTGAAGAGGCTGTTACATTGTTTGTTCATTAAAGGGACAAAACAATGTTGCCACAATAGAATAATATGACAGCGTTGTCAGTTTTATGAGGCGGACGTGGAGAAAAGATAAAAATGCCATTCAAAAGTTATTAAAAAGATTCCTTTTATAAGCACCAGTGTATTATATGTTGAATAACATCTAGATGTAGTTGGTGGAAAGTTTATAACTAAATTAAGTATATAAAATATTTCATAAAATTCTTAACACTGTATAAGTAAGTAGAATGGTAAAAATAAAAGGTCTGTAGTGTTGTCAGGTTTTTATTAATATATATAAAAAAAACACTGTATAAATGTATACATATTTTTGTTTAAAAGTAAATTTTACTCATCAATTAAAAAATATTAATTTAAACGATTGCATTTCAATCAAAAATAGGTATTTTTATAAAAAATACATTGTTTAATAAGTAATTACGAAAACTAGTGGAAATCTTATTAATTACATCACTTCCGATTTGTGTTTCATTCGAGATAGTTCTTCAGCTTCTTCTATGGTGTCGGGTAGCCTCATGTTCCTTGTCTCGGGGAGCATGAGGACTAGCAGGCTGGATATGAAGCACATACCTCCAAATATTACTGTGGGCATCGATTTGTGGTAGACGGACTGTAAAAAAAAATTATGTATTCATAACTTGTTGCCATGTCATTAAAAAAAACCACATCCATGAAATTGTTAATAACAAAAATGAATCGAGAAAAGGAATGTGAATAATAAACTAATATAAAAATAAAATTAAGTAGAGCTTAAGTCAGTCTTAAGCTAGCTGTCTAATACAGAAGTCGTTTTAATAATCAAACTTGTCTTTTTAAAAAACTGTCAGCGCTCCGTCGGTATTTGAGAAGCTATAAAAGAATCATTTTTTTGTTTTGTTTTTAATGACAAATTTATTTGATTTAAATTTTAAAGAATTAAATTTTTAAAGACGCTATGTTCTCATTAAAACACTACCGTTTCCCATCACTACCATCACCAAATTTTTTAGATATTGGGTGTCGTGTGGTGGAAATCAATTCACAAGTTAAATTATTAAGAAATTTAAAAAAAAACCTTATTTTATACATCATTTTTTAACTAAGTACCTATTAGGTTACAAACTAAAACGACTAAATTGTCAAACACAAAAAAAAAACAAATTACCAGCAAAGGAGTCAAAGGTGCAATCAGGGAACCTATCCTGCCGGCAGTGGAGCAAACGCTGATCAGCGTCTGTCGCATATTAGTGGGGAACACTTCCGACACGTAGATGTAGACCGAGCTGTACGTCAGCGTCACGCTCCACTTGCCGATGAGATACAGTGGTATTGACCACCAGTCAGCTGTTGGACAAGGGAATCATAGTTAATTTGTTGTAAATATATTGTTATTTTAGTTGAAATTGTCACGTTTACAGTCTCACGCTGCCTCTGTGCTACGACATGCCTCAACTAAACTATTGTTGTATTGAATGTATTTAATTTTTATTATGTGAAGCCCATCGTAGATGACATACTATAAATGCGACGAGTGTGTATTCGACTCCCATTCGAGGGAAAAAAATATTTTCTCACTCTGTTAACAAGAAAAGACCGAGCATAAATAAATTAAATTAATATAGATTTTAGTATTATTGTTTACTTATCCAATAGTAATAAGTAGTAGACTATTTGTATGCACGTATGGTGCTTGTTAAATAAAAATGTAGGTCAATGGATAGTCACGGTTTTATTCAGTGTTTTACGAGTTATTTGTTGAAGAACTCTTCTGTATTAGATAGATTAATTTTTTTAATTAAATTATAATTATTATTTTATATTCTATATTTTGTATAAAAGGGTAGGCAAATAACCTAGTGGGCGTGAAACTCTCTCATTTTCTGTTCAACATCGCGTGTTTGTTGGCAGAGCGAAGAAAATAAATATATTTTAAATGCTGTAGGGTTTGAACCCTTAACCGTCGCTTTTATAGTACGATGCTGTGTCACTGAGCCAAAAAGATCCCTATTTTTACATAGTGTAACTGTTCAAAGATGATTCATTTTTTTAAACCTTAAATTAATAAAAAAATCTACAGAACCACTAATAATAAAGTATATTGTATAATAACGATTTGCGATAAAATCTAAGTATTCTATTAAAAGCGTACAGCGCTGTAGTGAAACGGTCTGGAAGTATTGAATAAATAGTAATTTATGTATTTTTTGACGATATATTAATTTAATTAAGAGCATGCTGTTTTCAATGGACTTGCGATGCTTGCAGTTGCTCATTTTTGTTGTTGTGGCTCAGCGGCATAGCGTCGAATGTAAACGTGACCGTTGTTGATTCGATTCCCACTCGGGGCAATGAATTATTATCATTCAACTTCACGCTGTATCCCGCACACAGCAGGGTAGGTACAGGGAACCTCGTTTTAAGACCCTCCGTTCCCTACTTTCTGCCGAATTCCGGAGGCGTTGCGTGCTGAGTGGCAAAACTCAACGCCGCTACGCAACACTAACGTTATTTAATATTTTGTTAATTATTAAAATAACAATAAAGCAAGAAAATATGAAGAATAAAAATTAACAACTTCTTATACTATTTTTTATCGTTAAAAACTTTAATTTAAATCATTTTAAAATTAAAATCATACTATACTCACATCTTGGTAGGAACGCGAAAAGTAAACTTGTAACAGCACACGTCAAATACGTCACTATCATTGTTTTCTTCCTGCCATACTTGTCCAGCACTATCACGACCACTACATACGCAGGGATCTCCACTAATACCACTAACATAAAACTCACATACTTATTACCACTTAGAGACACTGAGTTTATCGATAAACCGTAGTACACCAAAGAGCAAGTTAACCATAGAAACGAGCATATAAGTAATCTCTTCCAAATAATACTTGAACGTATCGCTTTGGATAATTGTGATTTTTTGTCGTCAGTTCGATTCTCTGATTTGAGCAAGGGATCACTTAAGGCGTCCAGTTCCAATTTTCGAGGATCAAGATTGTTGATTTTGGCAGCTTTCTTCAGTGTTGCGACCGCTTCGTCCTTTTTGCCTTTACTGAGTAACCATCTGGCACTTTCGTTCATAAACCAAACGTAGAAGGATACTATGATGGCAGGAATGTACAAGATGAGGACGTAGGTTCGCCAGTTATTGACGAACCAGGCGAGGACAGCAATGAGAACCACTCCTACAACGAATGTCATGTTGCACATGGCTGATACTATCACCCTCTGCTTTAAGCCAACTAGTTCTACAGCTGTAACAAAAATATTATATATAAATCTGTTTTTTTAGCTTCATGCTATATTCTGCACATAGCAAGATAGGCAGAGGGAGGAAGGATGCACCGAATTCTGGAGCCATGATCATTGAATGGCGGAACTCAACACTGTGCTCTTTCTCGTTACCAGAGTAACGAAATAAAAATATTAAATTTTTAATTTCTCACTGCTTCAATTGTCAAACTGATATTTTTCTTAATATAATTTGTTAATGCATGAAGTCAAAAATATAATAAGTATTAAAACATTAATTTACGGAGTTGTGAATATATTTTTATAACTGTTTTGATTGAAGAAAAGAAACACTTATTTAGTTAAACATAGATTATTAAGTTTAAAGGTTATTAGCATTAATATATTACATACCAAAAACATAAGCAGATGGATACAATCCACCTCCAAAGGCCGCCTCCAAGAAATGCATGGTCAGATACGTTAGATATCCTGGTGAAAAAGCTCGAGCAACACCAAATATGAAGCTAGCTGTTGCCGCCATGCCCACTGCCACTCGTCTACCAAATCTATCTGATATAGCGCCAGTGAACAACATGGCGGCGAACATTCCAGAATTGTGAACAGTTCCCACCAGTGCTCGCTTCCATTCTTGACATCCTAGGTCGAACTGCAAGGATAATAACATTATATTTAAATAAATATTCTCATATTAACAGAATATTTTTTGGTTTTAGGTTCACGCTGTATCACTTACATAGGAGGATAGGCAGAGAGAACATAGTGTTAAGACATTCCATTAACATTAAGACACTTTCCGCTAAATTCTGGAAAGCATTGCTGTGCTGAGTAGTAGAACTCAACGGCGCATTTTAAGGAAACTCCTTTACTTTTAAGGTAATAAAAAAATAATATTTTATTTCATCCAGTGGGAATCGAACCCACACACTGTCGCGTTCGCAATTGCACGACTGGCCACAAATGTACAAAATATTTTTAAAAATATATTTTTACATATATAATTAATTAGCATCTGAGATTTATGTTTTTAATGAATATAAAATTAAAATAAAGTTTCTTAAAAGGTTAAAGATACAATTCAAGTTATGTTTAGATATGTCGTCTAGGTGAACTACACCTACAACACATTTTGAGATAAGTATCGTAGAATGAAATAATAATAAAATTAGACATTTTACAAATCCCAATTTAAAGTTTAGCGATCTTAAGAACACGCCTATTTGAATTTTGGTTTTTTTTTTGCACGTTGCCAAATGTAATCTAATCTACATATTTTAATTTACGTAATTTAAAAAAAAACAATTGTTTCATATTAAAGTCTTATTTTTTTCTACTTTCAAATGTGTTTTTTAAAGTATACATGTATGTCGCCATGATTTTTTAAATAATAATAATTCACATTGAATGTACATTTCTTTATATCATAAAAAATGTATCATATTTATCCATAAATATTAAGAAAAAATATTTTTGTTCCCACCAAATTTGATAATTTTATATAAAATTAAAATATTTACTTTTTTTAACTTCACGCTGTATAACGGGTAAACAGAGGCAACCTGGAAACGTAGTGCAAAAACTCTTCGCCGAATTCTCAACACATTGCGTGTTGAGTGGCGAAACTCAAGTCAAATTCAACTTACCAGAGCAATGAAAAGAAAATTTCATTTCCCAAGAGAGAATCGAACCCTCAACCGTCGCATTAAGTCACTCGTACTCCTAACCTACAACTGCCTCAGATTATATAAGATATTTATATCTTTTATTAAAAGTTTTACTACATTGTATAATACTATCACTTACTTCTTTCACGAAAGACTCGCCTTCCTCATAAACATAGCTATCACAGGGCACAGTGGTATTGGAAAACTCTTCAGGCGAACATTGGAAGTTCGAAACGTTGTAATAAGCATATCTTTTACACGATTCTGGTCTGTTCCGCTCAACGTTGGTGGGTATAGCGTATTCTAGCCACGACGTGTCGTTGTACCTTCCTTCACATCCGTAGATTTTGCATCTGTAAGTTTAAAATTGTGTTCAAATTCTTTCCTTTAAATTAATTTTATTATGAGAAGATAGGTAGATAGAGAGAAAGTAAGGATAGTACGTAGATGGAGAGAAGGCGACTTTGGATGCTACGGACGACGTAGTGTTTCACTCCGTTCTCATTAAAACGGTTCCGTTCTCCATTTACGTTGAATAAACTAACTAATATTTTCATTGTCTCGATGTGGGTGACGTTAAGTACTCTCAACCAGCATGCAATGTCTCGAGAGTTCAGCAGAAATGGAGGACTGAAGCCTTTTAATGAGAACCGAGTGAGTTAATACTATGTCCATTCTGCGATGTATCCCACGCATCACATAGGGAACCTAGTGTTAACTCACTCCGTATTCATTAAGACGCTTCAGTCACAGCATATACCTAAAAAAAAGATAGACCAGAGAGTTTACGATACGCCGTTCTTCGGTCTTCATGGCTTTGTGTTGAGAGAAAGATTCGAGATCGAGATGGAATTGTAATCGAACCTACAGCACAATATTTGAAATTATAGTTGAATAAATTATATTTCACTTTTTTACATTCTCTTTGCCTACTCTGGAAAAAAAATCTAGCTAATTCCAGTACTAATAAAGTTTCGTCAACCGTCAATCAACACCTTGAAAATTTATTTAGTAAATTGTAGGTATAAGCCCGTACTTACGACACATTTATTGTACGCATTTAATGTTAAAACATTAGTCACGCTTCCCCTTGAACTAAACATAAAATGGGTGAGAATTTGTATACAGGGTCGTCGTATAAACACATTTAATATTGTATTAATTAGAATTTGTTGCTGGGCATAGAATATGCGGATAGAGTTGAACGTTTATTGTACGTAAATAGATATTTTGTTTTTTACGTTGTGGAGGACGCTTTTATGATTTTGGAGATTTCGTGTTATAATATTAATTTATTGAATGAGTGGGAATCGAACCCACGAATTAACTGTCTTAACACTTGATTCTCTTCGTCTACCTGATATATACGGGATACTACAGTGTGAAGCTAAAAAAAAGAAACAAAAATATTTCGCTATCACATCCAAGGGTCTAAAGTGGAACTTAACTCCGTGCTTTGTCTTTCTTCTCAAATTCCTTCTTGAGATGTATTTCTGCTGCGATGGCCACAAGTATTTCGGTATCAATAAGATAATCTAATTAACATCTAATTGACAATCTTATGTTAATATTCTGTTTATCTATGGCTAATAATTTGTAAATTATGTTCATCAATACTGTATTGATCCTTATTTTTTTAAAATAAATAACTTAAATATATGAATTTACATAGCTACGATAAAATATTGCATATGAGATAGTGTATCTTTTTCTTAATTTTTATTAGTTCACGATATTTCCCTTACGAGGAAACTATTCAGAGAGAAACTAGTACTAAGGTTATAAAATTATATTTATGGTGTAAGGATATTTCGAGGGAAAGTGCATAACGAAAGTGTTTTAAAGGGAACGATGTGTGTAACACTAGGTTCCCGGTTCCCTCTACCTACCCTGCTGTGGGCGGGGTGTGGCGTGAAGCTAAAAACAGCCATTACAAGTTAAATAGTGGAACAAGAGCCTTCTTTTACCAAAGCAAGGCAATTATATAATTTAAACATTTCTTCTAATGGGAATCGAACCCACAATGGTCGCGTTTCAGTCGGACACTGTGCCACTGCACCACAAGACGGCCTCATATTCAGCAGCACTAAGATATCTACTGTAAGTGTATTATACATGTACGTATGTGCACTATGTATATACTATGTATAGGTAAATTGCGTGTTCAATTTTGTACGTATTACTAAGACGTGATCGATCAATTTAATTACCAGGACGCCTGTATTTTAGGTTTGAACTTTTTTGTTAGTAAAATTTCTGGAATGGGCACCAGACTATTCTGGGGTGGGCACGTGTTTTACCACAACTAACAATTTAATTTGAAAATCTCAAAGTATTTTTACTATAATAGCTCCATTTACAAGATGAGTATTCGTTATCTTTGGAGTAATCGTCACACGTCGGCAGATCGTCTAATGCGAACGTCGCGATAAGCCTGTGGCAATGCCCTTATCTCTTTGATGCATGCTGAAATCAATACTATCTGGACGTGATGACTTGCTTATGTTGATGGTTATATATATATATTATGTAATATGTATATAGAGAAATTTCATTTAATTTATATAATATACATGTACATATGGGCTAAATGGGGTAAGAACAATCAGCTTCACTTTTATTCCCCCATAGCAAGGTAGGCAAAGGTAATCTAGTATTATGACTCTTCCTTCCTTTCTTTTCACCTAAATTAATGCTCCAATTGAGGATTGAATGCAGTCGCATTGCACTACAAAAGCCTTTTTAGCTTTTAACATATAAAATATTTACAAAATTTCAATATGTAAAAATAATCTTACCTATAACTTTGTTCCTGAGCTTCAAATATAAATCCACACTCAAAAAAGCTGCTTAAAAGCACAGGGTAAAGTAGAAGAACGAAATTAAGTAGATTGTATCGACCGTAGGGACCCAGACTTTCTAAGATTGACTCTAGATTAATTTCTTTCTTCGTTTCCATTTCTGTAAGTAGTCTTCGAGTCCTGGAAATAAATATCTAATTATTTTTGGCATTTTATCTGGTATTTGAATGCGGCATTGCATTAAGCTCTGCGGTTGTGGTTGATATCTATTAAGCTGGTGGTTGAAAATACATAATTATGTTTATATATTTTGCGATATATAACCTGATAACTGTAATGAAAATTCAATTATATACATGTTAAAGTTTTCGTCAAAAATCATTTCAGTGCCATGCTGTATCCCGCACACAGCCGGGTAGGCAGAGGGAACCTCGGTGTTAAGACACTCCGTTCCCCACTTTCTGCAGAATTCTGGAGGCATTGCGTGTTAAGTGTCAGAAATTACCGGCCGCAATAACTTTAATAAATAAATATTTATTAAACTTATTTAATAAATATTTATTTAATAACCATTTTCTATATAATTTTATTATAAATATTATTATTAAAATATATATATATATATTTTTAATTTAGCCACTTCTTATTTAGAACTTAGGTACTCTAGCTATACGTGTTTTTTTGATCATTTTAAAATATCAGAATGATTCGTTGAAAAATTAAAAAATTCACAGCGAAGCTCACTTTAAATTCAAAATAAAAATACAAGTGTCATAGAAAAATCCTCGTTAAAGCTAAAAAAGGTCTTGTTGTGTTTGTATAGACGTTTTAAAAATATTTCAGCCACATTCTAGTGCTCTTAAATAAAAAAAAAGTTTTCATTTCTTCGTGTTCGTGTTTTACTTTTCAGGGTTATAGTAATCTTTATATGCCATAGGCAGATTGTAGTATGAGAGAGTAGTGTAAAGACACTGACACTTCTCCATTTTCTGCCCTTAATCTGACACAAGGTTCTCCTTCCCAACAAAATAAATATGTTAGTTATTAGCGACGATTAGTTCTAGGACTTACTGAATGCAACTAATTGGTTAATTCGCCAATTAACCTTTTTAGTCCGTAGGTTAGAAAGCAAACCGCCTGTATGCCAATGTGAGTCATTGAAGATATATTTTTAGAATTATAGCAAACTCAATTTCACTGAAGATATATAAATGCCATATATATATATTATCTATTTAGAATAATAACAGTAAATTGCAATACATAATATTGATTACATTTTAAAGTTTCAAAAAATTTTAAATATAATTATTTCGCTGTGGAAAAAGAAAGCTTCAAAATAATAACATCTGTTATTTATTATTCAATACCTACGAGGTCAAGTTATATGTTAATAAAACATTTTTTTTCCACAATTATTTGAATCGGATGATACCTTAAGCGATATTTTCTCTACTAGATATTTATATCCAACACCTGTGAAATCAAAAATTATAGCTTATCCTAATTAGAAATCTAGCTTATTAGAAACTATTGCAATCAATCATTTCGGCAGTCAAGTAATATATGGACAACCATACATATATGGGATACTGCGTGAAGCTGAAAGAAAAAATGAATGAGATAAATTATATCCACTTCGTTAGACGAAGTAGAGCTAAGTTCCGATAGTGATCAAGGTTCGAAATCGAAGGCCGAGTTGTGACTAATGTTAATTTGTACACATTGTATATATATCTGTAGAAAAACATGTTTTTTATTATACTGTTTTATTTTACTGTTAATAGTCTATTTGTGTTATTATATGAGTAAACATACTATGCTGATTAACGTAAACAAGCTAGAAACTAGAAAAAATATTATGGCCAATCTCTCTGCTTTTTCCTCATTTTTGCATGGAATTAATTTATTATTATGTTACGGGTTCTTTTTTGCCTTAAATAAATAATGAGCAGACGTCGAAGAAAAAAATAATGTAATATTTTTTTGTACATAGCGTTAAAACAGTAAATAAGTAGCATCCTCAAGTTTTTAGGGAACGTAGTGTTAAGACACTCTTTTCTCCGTTCAAAGAAGGTTTTCAATGTGAATTTTTTTTTCATTGAGTGAGGAAATAAAATTGTATTTATTCCCCGGAGTCAGGATGAAACCCACAATGGTCGCGTTTACTCTAAAACCCTGACCCACTGCGTCACGATAGCTTCTAAACATATTTCACAGCAGATTACACTAGCGCGTGACTAAAACCTGATTTTAATCGATAATGTCAGATTAATGTCAGATAAAAAAAATCTAAGCAAAAGACTTAATTATATTGTAAATTATTTGTGTGAATTGTTATCTTTTTTTTTTTAATAAAACTAATGTTATTGTATGAATGGCTGTTATTCTCTACGGATTAAGAAAATATGTATTCAGGTGTAATTTTCCATATTACACCTAAATATTATACAAATTTATATATCTTGAAACGAAATTATAAATTTAACATTTTTAGATCATAATATTTATTTTGTTGTTTTAAATGCAATTTCAACATAACTTCAAGTTAGACTTGGCAGTCTGGTGACATGCATGTACCGTTAGCAAAACCGTAAACATCTGGTATGTATGGACGTGTTCCATACCTGTTAGACCTTTATGGAGGTCAGCAAAATAATCCTTATTTCACTTTTAATATCATTTATTATATTAAATAAATATTATTATTGTATCGATTATATAATTGACAACGATTGCTCAATGTTTTTTGAAATCCACGCGTCTTCACCATATATTTATTTTTCGAATTGTATAATTTTTTTTAGTTCCATGCTGCATCTAGTTTGCACGCATCATGAGGTTGCCAGGAGAGGCATATCATTTCCGAGACACTTCTGGAGCCACAAACGGCATCAGAGTTTTAGTGTCCGATTCAAGATTAAACTAGGAACCTAGACTTAGAACTGTTGCTTAATAATATTGTTTTGAGAAAATCTTTTTAATTACGTATTCTGTCCTACATAAATTTAATTCCAACTTTTTAATTATTCCTTTATGACTTAAATCTTAAACTTTGATCGACTAAAACTAGTATTTATGAATTTTAGGACAGCAAAACGAAATTGTTGAAAAAACTAGACACGAGACAATTCCGGAATCGAATAAGAAGAGCGAACCTAATGTTAAGACACTTCGTTCTCCATTTTTCACAATTTTAAACGTTGCATGTTTAGTGATAAAAAACAACACCACGATTTGCTTTATTAGAGCTAGATTTTTTTAAAATACATTATCAGCTTATTCGCATGCTCGTTTGCCTCGTCGTTTCCATAAAAAAACCATACAAACTTGGTAACTTTGTAATTATGTATGTAAGAAACTGAACATGACCCACTTTTAATAATTGTGTCTTCACAAAACTTTGTACTTTTACTAGGCGGCATTACAATAATATCGTATCAATTTGGTCTGATGATGGAGCCAAAAACTGAAGTGGAGCTCGAGTTTAGGGCTTATGAGATACGGCTGCCGTGGCGCAGGGGCGAACCTTGGAACTGTAAGCGCGATGTTTGTGGGTTCCGTTTTCTTTCAGTGGAATGAAATATTTAATATTTTCATTTCTCCGCCTTGTTAACCAGACATAGCGCGGCGTTGAGTTCCGCCACTTAACACGCAATGCATCAACTCGGTGGAAATTGGAAACCGAAAATATCTTAATGGGCAAAGTCTCTTAACACTAGATTCCCAGATCCATCCACTCTGCATAACGTGGTAAGTGCGGGATACAGCGTGAAGACAAAAAAAAATATCTTTTGATACTTCATTACTTTTTGTTCTCATGGTAGATACATAAAGTAAACGAGCGTACATTCATAGTGATCGAGAAAACGCGTCCCTACTTCGTTTGCATTTCACAAATCGTCAAAGGTATGAAAAGCCTCTCGATGGGGCGTTTCGCGTTATATATTGGTCGTTATCGTTGCCAGTTGCTTCTTTTCGAACGTTTAGGCAGTTGGATATAAAATATTATTGTTTTTTGACTACATATTTAGATATAACGGCCAGTCGTGGCGCAGGGCATAAATGTGTTAGATCTTCATTCGAGGATATTAAATATTTATTTATATATTAATTTCATCGCTATGGTGTCGAGGTAAATATTTTTTGTGTCGTTAATTTTTTTTATGAAATATGTATTAAAAACCTATTATAGTAATTAATTACTTACAGACGCGTGACACGCGCCACTTTTCGATCTCAAGGATATACAATATATGTTTATTTTTCCGCCCAATACAACTTATTATTATTTTAATAACTATTAGAATTATATTATTATATATTACATTTACAAAAGCTAGCTAGTATTCACAAAATAAATCATATGTTACCATATACTTTATTTTACCATCTATACTTAGTGGTCAGAGGGAACTCGGGAACCTAGTATAACGGTGGTATAAGTGGTGAAACTTAACGTTTCATTCCTATTAGTGGGAATCGAACCCACAACCCCCATTTTTTAAGTTACACGCTTGTACGCCAGCTCAAGGACCATCTCAACATACAATACAATAACTGTATTATATTATATTCTAGGTACTCATTTTTATTATTTTATTAATATAGAACAAGGTCGCGTTGCGTAATTCTACCTCACCATAGCTAATAATGGAAACAGAGTGACGAAAATATTTTAATTTAATTTTTATATTATTATTACTTCTTGTCTTCACGTAGCAGGATAAGCACGAACCTGAGAACCTCATGTTGAGCCACTGCTTTCAAATTAAAACATTCTAGATCCCTAATTTATGCTGAATTCTGGAAGAATATATATAAATAAGATCTTATCTACATCATATACATTTGATAAAATTGATCTGATCGCTGTCTGGATATGAAAAGTATATGGTAGATTTTATATATAATATATAAAATCTGTAATTAGGGACACTTATCAATGTCCAACAAGCAAATAAGAATTATTTTTAAATTGATTCAGGAAATAAATAAATTATATAGTATTTGGTTCGACAAAATTACTACAATTTTTTTTTTCTATTGAAAAAAAAAATTGAAAATTTTAGTTGTCTTTAAAACTATTGTTATTAGAAGACGAATAATCGACCGTGATTAGATTAGTGAATAAATAATAGTGTATTCCTAGCGGGCGAAGCCGCGAGTGGGTCGCTAGTTTCGGTCGTATTTGGATTTCATATATGCATAATATATACTTAAGTGTAAAATGTTATATACTACTACGACCTGAAATATACTGAATTGTTTACTAAACACACTGAACTACATTCCTGTTTTAATATATATTGTCTTTCTTTAAAGGTGGTTAAATAAAATGGGATGATAAATAAGTTATTTTTCTTAACAATTACAATTATATATTATAGGGTCACATTATATACATATAATGTGACCCTATGCTACTGCCGTGCAAACCATCATCCATTTCTGACCAGTAGTTAAATCATGATTGATGAACAGACGGACAGACAGATAGACAAGTATTCTGCTGATTGGTTTTTTTGCTTCTATAATCGATTTTTTAGCCCATTTACATATTTTTTAATATTTTTCATGTACAGAATAGACCATTCTATTCTTAATATTAGATATTACAATTAGCACTTATTAACATGTAATTGTATACCGATATAAATATGTTATTTATAATGTTCACCTTGGTATGTCACATAAAATAATGCAGGAGGTTTGCTGGACTAAGCTAAGTGTTCGATTCCCACGCTGTATATTTGTATATATAATTGTATATACATACAGAAGTTTCTGTATTCATCATCTTTATGCGGTATCCCGCATATAGAAGAAGAAAACAACCTTATATAGAAATTATAAAGCATTTAGCAAACCTAATATAAATTTATAAGTCGACACGTCTCTACCGTGGGCTCGACGACGAATGCCGTCATTCAACATCGTATTACTCATAACAATGGTAGCGCGAAAGCATTTACACACAGCGCACATTGATTTCTGGAACAGTTTAGTTAATATTAACTCTAAAATAATTAGGGTTTTATAATATAGTTTAATAAATCTACCACCAGAACCAGTAGTTTCTGAGATTGGCGCTATCAATCAAACAAACTCTTTAAATTATTATATTAGTATGTGATAGAGAAATGCGTGTGTGTATTGATTTTTCCTTCTATTCTTTTCGCATTCCTTTATTATTAGGGTAGAGATTTTTTTTGTTATGACACATTTGTTTCTTTTTACTTTGAGAAGAATATTGAGATAACGTTCATGATACTATATTATTTAAACTAACTTTTACAAATTTTTATAGATACATTTGTTGACAAATATGTTTTTTTAAAGAGCCTTCCGCTAGTTATAGAAGGCTGTACGACTGACACTACTAACATTTCATTTTCAAATTAGATTTATTCCAAATCGAATTTTTAAATTCGAAGTAGAAAATATAAACCGTACACCACAACTAAATGTAAAATAAACCATATATTGAAAATAGCATAATTTGCAAATGAAGGGTCGATTACAAAAAAAAAATACTTTGTCTCTATGATGTACAGGAAACAATTTTTAAATCCCATTGTAGAGTATGCATTGTTAAATAACTATTGTCTAGTGCTAGTCGCATTCAGGTTATTTTTGTATGGGGTTCGATAACCGGGAGGACGCGGACGGTGATTGAATGGATGCGAACAAAAACATAAAAATAAATATTATTTGTAACCGAAATGATAAGTTCAGCTACATAATCTTTTAAATATGTCGAGAATTCATTTAAATTTGGGTTATCTAAAATTACACGTTTGATAAAAATTGACATATGTTATTTTATAGTATTGATACTCTATTTAAAACATCATATTTATCTTTTTCTCAGTAGTAAACAGCGTGAATGAAACTCCATATGCCTCTGACCTCTGCATACATCGTCCTCTGTCGTCAACCTCTCTATACTCATGTTTTTTACGTGACCTTCCTTCATTATCACCACCGATATTGTATTCACTTATCACTCACCATTGACTTTTATTACATGTTCAATATATGTATTTATTATATAGTATTTCTATCAATCAATTGTTAATTTGAAAGAAATGCAAATTTCACATTTTTCGATGAATTTAATTGCTTATTAAAGTTATTATTTTTTAATTAATTTCTGAAATAAAAATAATATACATCTATGGTATAAGACTATCGGTACTTATAGTATATAAAATAAGTAAAATAACATTTATATAATAATATAAATAAATGAATACTTTATGAGTAAATAACTTTTACAAGCAAAAACTAAAATTCAAACATGTGAGACCAAATACTCATGGACAATGTCCCAGGCTAGTGAGCAGACTTGCGAAATCGCTGCTAAATTAACCACACAAAGTTAACTCCATATTGTAAATATTATTTTTACAAAAGAAATATTGAGAGGATCAAGTAAACGAAATATTTTATTTTATATATTACATCTCAATAGAGACAAATATGTAGTCAGTACTACACGTGACCTACTTTCGTTTTATAGAAAAACCTATTGATTCTTCTGGAATGTAAGTATATATCACACAAAATAATTATAATAATAAATGAATTTCATATGAAAATAATTAATTTAAGCAAATAATATATATATAATAAAGCAAGCAAATTTAAAATTTATACGCACAATTCATATGTAATTCACATGGTTCGAATTTATAGCATGAGGCATGCTCTTGACATATGTGCAATCTAATTATCATAGACATTTACACATTTAGTCCTACTGTTTTTAATCTCGATAAAAAGTTAACCTAAGACTAAAATGCACTAATTTTTAAATAATTTTAACCTTAACGACACAACAAAATAAAATAAAAAATATAAAGACATACAAACTAAATTACTTACAATAATTTTCAAAGAATTTCCAATTTTAGTCACATATAGCAATACTGGAACACTAATTTTAGTTTTTATTTACAAAAGTTATAGTAAACACTAGTAGTCCTAGATGTTTAAATATCGTATTAATTATGTTTCATATGACGCCGGCCGGTACGTGTGCCATCAGCCGCGTATTTCGTTTCACTCATTGGCTCGCGCTATGGCACGACGCTACCAAGTTAACGTTATTATGAAACGTCATCACGCCATGCGCGTACGCCGATCCGTGATAGCCATTGATATTGGTTGTTTTAAATCCATTGCTGAATTTTTATTTGGTGTTATAGAAATTGTAGTGGAAAAACAGTAATGGATAGTCGGAGTTTGATCGTCTCGTCCAATATTTGTAGATTCCAATTATCGTATTTAGAAGTCCTGTGTCCAATCCATTTACCTGAGCGTGCTGAGATATAGCATAGATATATAAAGGTTTGATATTCAACTTCGTAAAGAATCCTACAAAATTTATATTATTTAACGAATTTAATACATTTTTTCTTACGTCAAATTGAAAAATATACTTTTATTAGAGACAGATTTTACCTTTAATTTAACATTTTTAAGTTATGGAATTTCTCTTTCTTAATTAATCGGATACTTCTCCTACAGCTATACTTATTCATATCCTGGTGGGGATTGAACACCCAACCTTTGACCTAGCAATCATACTTAATAATATGTAACTAAATGATCAAGACGACCCGGGTCAGATATCTAAGGACTTTCGATATTGTCAGATCAAGGCAGGGTTAAGTTCCGCATTGTCAATGTAATTACTGAAAAGGAATGTCGTCTTTGATAAAGAGTTAGATACCGCATTTTATATGACAATAAATAATTAATTTTCTTTTTTTTCATTGGTGGCTTAACTGACATCTGTAAAGACAATCAATATTTATGCTATAAAAGTGCTACATAAACTTAAAAAATAAAAATAGAAATATGATCTTTGGAGGCCCATTGTGACACAGGGGCACAAGCATGTAAACGTGACTGTAAACGTGATATGTCGCGGATTGGATCCCCGCTCTACAAAATAAAATATTTAATATCTTCATATTTTCGCTCTGGTGTCGAGATGAGTCCGGTGTTGAGTTCGCCACTCAACCCGCCTATAGCCTTCAGAATTCGACGGAAAGTGGGTAGTAGAGTGTCTTACCACTAGACCTCCTGTGCCTACCATGCTATAAGCGTGATACACGGCCGGCAACGCACCTGCAGCTCCTCTGGTGTTGCACGGGGTCGTGGGCGGCGGTGATCACTTACCATCAGGTGACCCGTGCGCTCGTTTGCCTTGTCCTTTTCTATTAAAAAAAAAAAAAAAAAAAGCGTGAAGCTGAAAACAAAAAAAAATAAATCTTTAAATTAATCCTCATTCTCTTCTCCAGCAAAGTATAGTAGATGAGTGAGGATAAAAAAGCAGTTTTCATTGTAATAATTCATACGATATCAGATGTTATTTATGAGTGTTCAGTGAACTTGGCATTATCAGTTACTAAAATATATCTCACCCATTTATTTAGTAATAAAAATTTAATTATAATAATACGATGAAAAGGATTTATATGTGTAGTACATATTGTTAGCGTGGTCTCTGATAAGGCAATTTGGTTTAAGGTTCGATTTACGACAGTGCGATATGAAAGAATATAGCAACAGTATGCATAGTAACAGTAATCAATAGTAGTTAAGTAAATTAAAGAGAATTGAGGCCAGTCGTGGCGTAGGGGATTAAGCGTGCGGATGTAGACGCGACAAATTGTGGATTCGATTCCCAATTGAGAAAATGAAATATATATTTTGCTATTTCTCCGGTAACGATGTAAATAAATAACGTGTGATAAATTTTCTCAATCTAGTCCATTTGATTTAAATACCAAAACTTAAGTGTTTATAAGTTTATATGGTAAAAAGGAATTAAAAGCCTGTATTTTTAAAAGAAACAATTTACAAATATATTACAAATATTACAAATATATGTTTTTATTAACAACGATACTCATTAATAATGTACTTAACTGTATATTATATGAACTCGGGGTCGTTATAATACATTGTCTTGTCCTTCATATATATTATGGAAAAAAAAAAATAAGTTTCCAGTTTTTAATCATAACACCAGCTCTTTATAATAATTGCATATAACTTATAACGAAATTAAACTACTTCTTTCAGCTTCACGCTGTAACCCGTATGTAGCACAGTAGGCAGAGGGTTTCTAGAGTTAAAACACTCCATTTACATTAAATTTACAAGAAGTTAAATTTACAAGAAATGAAAATTTTAAATTTTGTGCAGTGGGGATCAAACCCCCAACCTATCAAGTTTACAATCATACGTCTTTGCTCGGCTGGCCTCAGTTGTAACTACTTTTTTATTACCATTAACCGCCATACCTTCGTTTGTTATTATTGTATCTATATTTATACGAAAAAGAGTTTTTTTATACACAAATCGTGAAAAATAAATAAAGTTGTGGAATTGCAGTGCAGCCAGAGCTGAAGCTGGTCAAATATGGAGTGCACTCCAATCAATCAAGCAGAGAAAAATATTTGGCGTCGATAGAACCCGGTATTGATATTATATGAGTACATGGGGAACTCGAAAGTTGGACTTTTTTTAACATATTTCGTTATCTAAACCGTGTTAGAAGTTCTTTTTTTTTAATTTGTTAGAGTCAATGCTTGCTATAACTTTTTGATTTTTTTATACATATTTAAAAACATCTTCATTTTCCATACATACGAAGATGTGTGTGTGTATGTCTTTATTATAATCAGGGCTCAGGAACATGTGCAGACGTGCAGAAGGATATGGTTTCCATTAATTCTCGTTGAACAAAAGGGGGACGTTGAGTTATTCCTTTCAATGGGCAATGTCTTTAAAATTTTGCAGAAAGTGGACAAAGGGGTGTTTGCTATATTATTGTATGAGGCGCTCGGTTTTAATTCTAATAGTGACAACGCTACAATAATTTGAATATTTATTTCTAAGAAGAAAAAATCTGTATCTTTATATTTTTTTTAAGTAATAAAATTTAAATATGAAATATGTGGGGTTCCCTCTGCGGGATGCTGAAATAAGAAAAAAATTAAGCTAATCTTTTCCTCAAGCAGAATTTAAATCTATAATCACACTATATTATCAGATATTTCTACTGCACTTTATTAACTTGTAAAATTCTTGATTTTATGGTAAAGGATGATGAGTAATAATAAAAGTAATATTTGAGCATATTTTTTAATTATGGCAAATTGGATGTCGTAGAAGTAAGCTTAAATACATATTTTTGACAGTTATAGATAAACTGGTATAGCCTAGCTATTAAACAAATATGAAGAATCTATTCAACACATAAAAAATATAATTATGGCAGTTTTGATTTGGCAAACCTAATATCACTAGCTTAGTAATAAAAGAAACCTAAAACTAAATTTTTAAGGTCATGTAAAGTTTCTTAATACCATTTAAAAAAATAAAAAATCAGCTTCATGCTGTATCCCACGCAGCAGGGTAGGCAGAGGGAACCTAGTGTTAAGACACTCTGTTCCCCACTCTGTCGAATTCTGGAGGCATGGCGTTAATACCATTTAAAAATTATAATACATTTGAAAGAATATATTGTCAAATTTCAATTGTTTAATCAATTATACAGTTCATTTACTTTAGATAAAAAAAGATACATGCACTTTACTACTTTAGCGTTACTTATAATCTATTTGTGCAGAAAAATTATTATATTTAAATTTTCTTTTTTAATATAAAAATTAAAATATGAACATTTGAATATTCATATGTTGAATTACTTATATATAACCAACATTTTGTCAATATATCTTATTGACTTAACTATAATACAATAATAACGTGTTCACAATATTACCAAAGTATATATTTACTTACAGTATATAAAATACAATAGGGTACGTAGTAAATAGTCCAGTAAAAATTGGTTTAAGTGTAACTATCGTATAAACGATAACGGTGTAAAATATGAGTTCGTATAAATATTAATGAGTTTGCATAAAGTTTTTTATAAAAATAATATACTTATAAAAAACACAATATAGATATCGGCTACCTTTTTAAAGGTTTTTTAAGTTATATTCATATAAGTTTATTAATATTTATTCATTAATAATATTTCTTTAAATAAATAAACCTTTAAATCTTTTGTACATTATGGTTTAGCTTTTAAATAGTAAAAATACATTCATAGATTGCATGTTTCACATGTCATTTTAAACCACGCAAAGCAATGCAGATCTCTTTAAAAATACAAATCTTTATATACTTAAACTAGACAGACATTCAATTCAATTACAATAAAATTATTTAAAAAACAATAAACATATATTATAAAAAATACAAAAAAAACTAACAAAAAGCGACAAGCTCTCCTAAGATACAAAAACACTCGCGGGTTAAATTTGATCCAGTAATTTTGGATCTTATTCGATACAAATAAACAAAAAAACAAAAAAAATGTCCCATTATTCATATTATTTGATCAATAATTAATGCTTAAAAATATAAAGTCTATTGTACATTGTGGTGTAACTTTAAATTAATAGACATTCAAAGATTCAATTCTATATCAATAAAAAATTCTTACAGTAAGAATAAACACTTAAAAAAATATACAAAAAAATAATTCTTCATTCAATCGTCAACTCTCCTTTTACATTTCTATGCGACAAGCTCTCCGCCTCCTCTATAGTGTCTGGGAGTGGCATATTAATTGTTTCCGGTAAAGAAAACACTAGAACACTTGCTATCAACGCGAGACTACCGAAGAATATCGCTGGTAGGTTATCGTAGTATAACGCCTGCAAGAAAATAATGGCATATCAATTAAGTTAAAGTAAAGATTTTACGATCTTTTATTGCTCATTTTCCATTTTCATTTGTTCGCTCTGGTGTCGAGGCAAACCCAACACATAAAACCCCTAGAATTCGGCAGTAAGTGGGGATAGGAGCTTTCTTAATGGAAACGGGATGTGTTTACATTAGGCTGCCAGGTTCCCTCTACCTACCCAGCTATGTGCAGGACACAGCCTGAAGAAACAAAAACAAAACTTACAAGTAAAGGAGTCAACGGAGCAAGCGTAGACCCGACTCTTCCCAACGACGAGCAGACAGCCAACAACGACTGCCTCACGTTAGTCGGAAACACTTCTGATACGTAAATGTATACAGAACTGTAGGATATTGTGATCGAGAATTTACCAGACAGGTAAAGTATGAGGGACAGCCATTTTTGATCTGTAAGAATGAAAGAGAAATAAAAAAACGTGCATAAAATAGCTACAATGGTTATTCATTGAAAATTATTTTTATCTTTAACTGTAATACAGGTTATAGAATGAAAAAAAATCTGTAATGATCTTAAATATTTACTTTTTTGTAATTATTATATTTGTATTCTTTTAAAACGACAAGAGGCCGTCGCAGGAGCACAAGCGTATGACTGTAACGCAATGATTGTGTGTTCGATTCCCACTAGTGTGAATGAATTATTATTTATGAATACTGCGTTGAGTTCTGGTAGAATTTCAGACGCATTTTCCCAAATTCAATGGAAAGTGAGGAACGGATTGTCTTAATACTAAGTCCCCTCTAGCCCTGCTATATGTATATGCTGAATGAAGCGTAAAAGCTGAAAAAAATGACAGAAAATAAAACGAAGCAGGTCAATGACAGGGCGCAATCTCAGCTCAGCCTCTACTTGTAAATCATATTTCGACCTCAAATCTAGTGAACTCTCAAATAAAACTCCGTATAAAATCTCATTTGGTATCCACTTACAACAGTAGAACCTCAGTAGCGAGTCGCCACCAATCTTGTATTTTATCACCATTAAAATTGCAATATCAGACGTAAGTACCTGCTGACGGTACATCAAAACCGTTTCCCTCATTCATTTATTCATGCAATGTTTGTTAAACACCGTTTCAAGTTCATAGAC
The DNA here is from genome assembly GCA_037355905.1 of Heliconius aoede. Taxonomy (NCBI): domain Eukaryota; kingdom Metazoa; phylum Arthropoda; class Insecta; order Lepidoptera; family Nymphalidae; genus Heliconius; species Heliconius aoede. The sequence continues at coordinate 1,145,729 of JBAIZZ010000053.1, read as the reverse complement.
AGTCCGTTTCAAGTGGTACCGTCGGCAAAATCATTACATTATAGTCAACGTTTCTAAGGGAAAGTTACATTTCGACAGATGACGTCGGAAATCGGCTTTACTTGAATATTCCATTAATTTGGAGTAAACATCGATCACTAAATAAACAAGACAAACACCGCAAAATACCGTCCAAACTTCGTGGCGTCGTCAATATGACGTAAATTGTTTTTAGGATAATCAAAGACGCCTTTTGTTCGCGTCAAGTCGTGCTCGGATGAGATTTGGTGCGATTCTTATCTTTGTTGGGCGTTATTCTGTTGTCGTTTGAAATGCGATTTGACGGATATGCCGTGATTATATTTGTTGTAATAACTTTTGACGGTTTCGGTTAATGTAAATTGTGTAGACATTAATATTTCTATTTTAATCTCCCGTCCGTTTTCGGGCAGGCGGTAAGCAAACAAAATAACTAGATAAGATACCTTCTTACACATTAAATTTTTTAAATTTCCATCAATTCTAATTTTCAATTCTAGTGTCAAAACACTCCATTCTCCGTTTTTCATCCGAATTCGTCATATTACTTGTTTTGTCGTTGAAGTCAATATTGCACCTTGTTTACCAGTACGAGGAAAAAAAAAATATAATAATTATTCCGAATGGTATGTGAACCCACAACCATCGCTTTTACAGTCTGTCATTGGTCACAAAAAAAACTTCTGAAAATAGACTGCTTTTTTTCTTATATCTACCCGACTAGGAATTAAACAGTCACGATATCGTTAAGAACCTATTAAGGAAATATATAAAAAAATATACTCAAATTACCTTTCGCAAGGAATGATAGACTTATACATAAGCACGCACTTAACACGTACGTAATAATTAACACTCGTTTTCGTCCAAATCGGTCCAACACTAACAAACACACAATGTTTGCGGGTATTTCCACAAAACCGACCAACATAAAATTGACATATTTGTTTCCAGCCAAAGACACCGAGTTTATGGACAGTCCATAATAAACAAAAGTACATGTGATCCATAAAAACGAGCAAATTGCTAATCTTTTCCTCATAATGCTGGACTTTATCACTTTTTTAAAATTAGATTCATGTTTTTCTTCAATCGGACTTTCGATGTTCACTTTGTTCTTTTCGTTTTCAGGTACGGTCTTTTTCAATTCATACAACGGTGACAGAACATCGTCAGACAAATCCACTTTATTCATATTAGCAGCTTTCTTTAAGATTTCCGTAGCTTCGTGGATACGACCTTTACTAAGTAGCCATCGAAGACTCTCGTTGAGAATCCAATAATAACTTATAACTAACACAGCTGGTGTATATATAAGTCTCAATACACTTCTCCAACTTTGTAGCCACCACGAAAATCCGGCTAGAGACATTAATCCCATTACGTAGAAAATATTTATGAGAGTGTTTCCGAAGACTCTGCCTTTTGGGCCCACAAGCTCCATTGCTGAAATAAATGATATATTTAGAGATTTTGTTTTATAAAAGACTTGGTCAAAAAACTGTCGAATTGGCTTTAAAGTGATAAAATACAATATTAACATTCAAGGTGGAAATAAGATACCGTTGCGGCGCAAGTGGCTGTTGTTGTAAACTTATACAGCGTGTGACTGTATATGCGACTGTAGGTTCGATTTCCACACGTAATTTTTTTTTTATTTTCATATCCTCACTCTGGTAATAAGGTGGTGTTGAGTTTCGTAACTTAACACAACAAGAAAAAATTAAGTTACTAATTAATTAGAAGTTTTCAACTTAGTCATATACTATTGGTAAAAATATAGAAAGGAGTTTAAATTTTATCAAATATTGACTTACCTATTACAAAGGCGGTACTATAGGCGCCAGCACCTAAAGCTGCTTCTAAAAATTCAAAAACTAGCATCATTGGATAATTGACGGAGAAAGACCTGAGGAAACCAAATATGCCATTCATCAAAGAAGCTATGGACAAGGCCAGCTTTCTGCCATATTTATCAGAGACGAATCCAGTAAGAGGTAGTGATACGAATAGACCGGCGTTGTGGATTGACCCTATGAGGGTTCTTTTCCAATTTTGACATCCCAGGTTAAACTGTAACAAAATAATTATTAAATATTTTTGGTTGTTATAAGTTTTATTTAAATAATACGAATATAATTTAAATGTATTTGGTTTAATTATGTAAGATTTTTGTTAAAATAGTATAAATAAAGTATGCAGCAACTATCCACAAACATTAAACATAGCATTTAGTTTAAATTTTACATGCATACCAATATTAGACATTATATACGTAAATTAATATACAAATAATTATAATTTTGACGCATCTCACAAATATACCTTAATTTATTACCAAACTCTGACACTATCGTGGTCTAATTGGAACGAGATTGATAGTGTGCCACGTTTATGGGTACAAGTCATGATATTAGAGCGAAGAAATGAAACTTCCCTCATAGCACATGCGAAACTCAACGCCATAAAAAAAAAAAGATAAATAAAAAACATGACAGATAACGAATAAATTGAGTAAATTGAGTAAAATAAAATATTTCTAACACAAACAAACATCGCGCTATGCATCTTACGATTTTTGCTACAGTTGTCCAGTAAAATTGGGTTAATTTTTATTTTTAGATAACACCAGATACGTTATCACCACGGTCCACGCCCCCGACACGCGTTTCTCAGCCAGACTGCGTCTACCACGCATGATATATCTATTTCTATACGATACTATTTACAGATTGCTTTGTGTTTAAATTAGATATTGTAGACAATTGTGTAATCTTTGGATATAAAAAATATTGTTGAATGTACATTGAGTAAATGGAAAGTGAAAACGTGATAATAATAATCTGTTTATTAAATGTAAGGCTATAAATAAAAGAAAATATTGAAGTATGGGAATCTATTATACTATAGTTGGGAAATGCCTGTGCATGCGATAACTTTGAGCTTAATGATTTTTTTTGTTGTATGTTACGCTGTATTACACACATAGGAGATTACAATCTAGTGCTAAGACTCTCTGCTCTCTACTTAACGCCGCGCTTTGTCTTGTTACCAGAGTGAGAAAAGAAATTCCCTTGAGAGATAATCGAACTATCCATCGTTGTGTTCACCAGATGCTGAACCACCGGGATAAAAGACAAAATGCGGGGTTGAGTTTCGCCACCTAACATGTGTGTAACACGGTGCAATGGTATATATATAACTAGGTGTACTAGTTATATGCCATTGCACCGATTATGAATCGTATCTACCACTATCTTGTATATACCGTTGCTTTTCCCATTAGATATCTTATTATATTATTTCACACTTTCTTATTATATTATTTCATTTTACATTATATTATTTCACTTTACTTACATCTTTGACAGCGGAATCCTCCTCACTATACACATATTTAGTACATTTGGTTACCACATTTGTATCGAAATCGTTTTTACTGCACATATCACTGCTATTTGCTCTTATTTCATACATTTGACATCTTGAAAGACTGTTTTTTTCTTTTGGTATTGCATGTTCCAGCCATGATGTGTGATTTAGGTTTTCGCATTGTGAAATGTAGCATCTGGAATTAAAATACAGACTTAACTTTCGTGATTATATGGAAATAACTTGAAGAAGAAAAAGGAGTCATGTATGATATATGACTTGGATTCTGGACCTGGGATCTTAGTGTTAAGATATTCAGTTCCTATTAAGACTTACTCTTCAAGAACTTATATACAATAATTATAATTTTGCACAAAAAAAACATATTTTTCAATTTCAACCGGATCCCATAATTAGAATCTAACAAAACTTTCATAAAACTATCCTTGAAGTGTATCCTTTCAAATAAAAATAGAGTTGTCGTGAAATTCATCCATTTATCGCTCTAGTACAAATTTTATACATATATGATTTTCTCATGGATGCCACTTATCAGATAAAAAAAAAGAATCATCAAAAATATAAAAAGAAATACGAATTGATAACCTCCTTCTTTCATAGAAGTCGGTTAAAAAGTAATTTATCACTTGACAAAGAATATGCTAACATTTTTAACAAACATAAAATATTATAAAATATAACTTTTTACGCAGTGAACAGAAATAGCACTCGCGGTTAAAATCTACAACAGTGTCAACTCAATTGGAAACCTGACGCGAATAAAGTTGTCCAATCCCTATAAAATATAAACATTTGACGTAAAATTTAGTTTTTCAAACGTAAATTTTCCAAATAGTGCTGGCGCAGTATCGAGTGTGGCATAAATCCAGGTCCAGCACG
>JBAIZZ010000053.1:1105506-1141429 GCA_037355905.1 Heliconius aoede | reverse complement strand
AAAAAACCTCTTAGTTATTTCTCTACTGAAATTAGGGATTTTTTAGAAAAGGCTCACTAAGCGTAATTACTGTGAGGCCAAATGAAAGGATTTCCTTTAGGCACTCAAATATTCTGTTGAAAGAGGGTTGTGTGGGGGGGGGGGGGGGTCGGACGTGAAATTTCTTCCACCTCCTTCACCTGTTTACGTATTTCATACGGATTAAATAAAAACAAGGAATCGTTTTCTTGGTTGTATATTTTATTATCAATATTTGACTGCCTGGCTTTTTATTTCGAGCCTTTTTAGAGTTTATTATAGAATTTAATATATAATTATGTTTTAGTACTATTTTTTCCCCTATACAATCTTATTTCCTTACTTCTTTTGTTATTTTATAGGTATATTTATTTTTTTAAAGAAATATCTCCGTAATAAAATAAATGAACGTCAAATTTTTACAGTATAGTTGAACGTTTCGATGCATGGTTGATAGAATACACATATATATGTACGTAGAATCTGCACAGGTACATATTTCCATACGTTTTAATATTAAAATTGTTCAGTAATGAATTGCTCATATCTGTATCGAGATATTTGAGCCCGTGATCTACGTGTACTTACCATGCTATATTATTTTTAATATTCTAGTAGAATTGTTATTCCACTATAAGTAAAGAAAAATACTTTTTTATATAAAATACATAAAAATTAAAACGTAGTAGGATATGAACCCGCACCTTTTATAAAGGCAATATTTTCTGTATAATGCTTTTAAATATTATATAATTTTTGTTTCAATTTTCCTTGATTGCTTGACAGATTCACCTTGACATCCTGTCCGGCGATATTGTCGTGTCATTGACCGTTCGCTTGCTCTCAGTCGCACTAATAACATCCAAATCTCTATTATTTATCTTCTGATCCATCTCTCCTCTTATATTCCACGCTGTTATTTGTAGCTCGGTCCTCCACTTCCTGCCGATGCGCACAAGGAGAGTTGGGTCACTTGGGTGGCAGCTACCAACGCTGTATTTGTCACCAACTGTCTCTTCATGGGGGACGCACTGACGCTTGTCACCTCAAAGATACATACAACCTTGCGAGTATGTCCCTATTGGTTTTGATAACGCCAAGTTAAGTTTTTTAAAAATAAACTAGCAGGAAAAAACCGGAGATTCATAGTGTAAATATATCACGCTTATAATATTAGAAATGAAATTAACATATTAAACGCAATTTACTCTCGACTTCCTCCAATAATTAATAGATACTGTGTGTCGTCAGTTAACTCCGGTAATAATTGGTATAATTAATTTTACACTTAACTATCTATTATGATATGCTAACTACAAATATAAGTAAACGACCGCCATGGCGCAGGGGTACAATAATGCGACTGTAAGCGCGACGGTTGTGGGTTCCATGTCCACTTGACATTTCATTTTATTCATATGAAACAAACCGCCCCACTCGACAGTGAATATTTCAAATTGGGGCAAAATTCTCGGGAAAACAGTGTGTTAAGACAGTAGATTTTCTTTGTCTACACTGCTATTTGTGGGATACAGTGTAAAGCTAAAAAAATCTGTTATATATTAAAAAATATATATCGGGTTCCCTCATACAAAATATTTGTCATAAAATGGACTATATAAAAACAACGGATTTATTAACAAAAGGCACTAAGCATTTTTTTAATAGCAAAAATATAAAAAAAAAACTGCATCAAAAATGGAATATTAAATCAGAACTAAAAGATCCGTCAGCGTAACCGTTCAGTTTACATTTAGTATTCACTGTCAATCCTATACTATACTAAGTGGACTTTCATTGTACGGAAACGATATTTTTACTTTATTACGTTTATTTTCATTATATCACGTACATAATTACCCGAGCCCTGGTTTTATTTTAAAATAGTAAAATTATTATCTTTTATTGAAACAAGCGACGCGCTCGCGGCTTCGCCCGCTTGAACTGAACAACTATTTGTTTAATAATCTAAATTAGTTTCGTTTTCTAATAACAATATCATTTTAAAAATAACAACTATACATATGTTGAATGGTATAGTTTCAGCCAATCTAAAATAATCAGCTATTTTTATTTTATCGAACAACAATCCTTAAAATAGTATAACTTTTTCATTCATACGCCGATTACAAAAAAAATAATGTTAAGAGAAGCTTGCCAAAATACATTAGTGAAAATTTCAATTAAATCAGTTCAGTCGTTTCTGAGATTACCGTGAACAAACACACAAACAAAAAGTGTGAGAGTTCTATTACGTTATGAAAAACGAAAAACAATGATTTTCAAAGATAAATATATATTGATTATTTTTATTTTTTCGTTCTGGTGACAAGACAAAGTACGACGTTGAGCTCCGCGACTAAGCCACTTGAAACGCAACGAAAGTGTCCTCAGTCTACTCTGTTATGTTTTAAAAATTATTGTAATAATGATGTATCACTTTTAACTATTCTTAATTTTCCTTAAGATATAGATAGATAGAAATAAATTATTTTAGCTTTTCATTGGCGCTCTGAAAATGGTAACAAACATAAAGAAAAAATACAATTTTACAGAAGTCGATTAAAAAGACCAAACATCATTGACTTTCCACTTGACAAATGGATTTGAAGCCGTATTTACGAACATAGCCTATCGATACCGATATTTGAACAAGTCACGGTACGTATTCAAGAGCTAGTGGGCAATTTGCCTGCATTTCCAGTGTTCACTATAAACGTTGGCTTATGACATTCATTGGAGGAGTTCGTATATAAGTGAAGTCAATAGGCGTTTTAGAATTGTAAAAGTCGTTTTAACTTTTTGAGATGCAATAGCAAAGAGTTTGATTGTTAATGTTATTGTTCTGGGTTCGGTTCTCACTTTAGGGAATGATTTATTGCTGATGAAAATTTAAGTTAGTTTATCCATGGAGGAACGGGGTATTTACGACAACTTTTACATAATGTACCTTCACTATTACCAACGCGAGAAGTAACGTTTCCCGATGAGTGAGATCTATCAAGTTATATTATTTGCTGCGGTAATGGCGTTAATAAGTTGTAGCGTAGCTGTTTTACACGTTCGTTTCGTGAAATTACCAAATTATGGCCGATGATTGAGATTTATTTTTGGCGGAAATTATTATTTGGGAATGGATTTAGTTTCGGTGTGGTGTTACATTAAAATTTTCATAGATTAAATTTATTTTTTAGTTATTTATATATAAGGAAAAAACAGTAAAATTAATTATTAATTGGTGAAATTAAAAAAAAATATATAAAAACCAATCAAGTCTCTACAGATTAAAAACACACGCACACAAATACACAAAATTCTGTTTATATGAAGAAATTTATTAGTTTAGCTATAGCTATCAAAAAAAAAAAATTAAATCAGCTTCTTTCACGCGCGGATCCAAAACCAGTCGCGTTAACAGTCATATTTTGTGCCATTGCGCCACGACTGGCCTCAGTATAATATTATTACAGGTAAAGCGGGGTAGTCCGACTCGCACTTAACTGCTTTAATGTTAATATTTGAATTGTTATATAGGTACATATAAATTGTGCAACATTATACATATAGGAGAGCTCTCAATGATACTTACGCTGATGTACGGTAAACAAGTTTGTTAATATTATGAAAGCGTTTAACATTCGTTGGAAGTAAATAGTTAGTTTACTTTGGATTATTGAACTTGGATTTCGATATTTACATATAAAATTAGGATATTGCAGGATAATGTGTGTTTTGTACTTAGTCCTCACCTAGAGCTTTGAGCCAGTCGTGGCGCAGAGGTACAAGCGTGCGACGCGACAGATTGTGGATTCGATTGCCACTACTAGGCTCTTAGGTGTACCCTCTGTGTATCCTGCGTCACGACTGGTCTTAACTATTTTAGTCTACGACGCATAGAAAATCAATGTCAAGAGGTTTGAGTTTGTTACTCACACTACAATAGTAAACAGTTCACGTGAAGTGCTATATAAACAACGTTGATGATCGATATAGCAAATATATTGTACAAAACAATTAGCGCGTTAGTTATGGTTACACGAATTTAATATAATGTTGAAATAAATATAAATATACATTATAAATATATTATTAAAATTTAGTAAATGAATAATGAAATTTAAATGTTATCTTATAGTCATAGATAGCATTGTTGAAAGGGATTGATGCTTTTTCCACCAGGTTAGGCAGAGGGAGTCAGATGACAGATTTATGACAAATTTCGCTTAGTTATTGGGGCATAGAGTATTGAGGCGTATTGAAATTAAAATAACATATTCCTATATATAGCAACAACAAGAAAATATATTAATAATTTATATTGAAAAGAAATGAATAGAATATTTTCATTATTCCATGCATATTTAAGTGCAATATAATAACACAAGGATACTCATCTATATATCGTAATCTAATATTTGATAATTCAAAACGATGAGTCATTTCCACGTAAATAGGCGTAATGTTTTAAATAACCTTCAGTCGGGCGCAGCCTGTCGAGTCATAATGATCGACAAAGTTGCTGTAGTGACCGGTTCTAATAAGGGAATCGGTTTCGGTATTGTGAGAGAACTGTGTAGACGTGGAGTTAAAACAGTGTATTTAACTGCTCGAGACATAAAAAGAGGACAAGAAGCTGTAAAAAAACTGAAAGAAGAAGGATTTAATCCAATTTTTTACCAATTGGATATCACAAACAGAACAAATGTTGAAAACTTTGCCAAATATTTAAAAGAACAACATTCATGTCTAGATATATTAATCAACAATGCTGCCACTGTACCCGAGGAGTTTAACAAGACGACTTATGCAGAGGCCAAACGCGTCATTGATGTTAATTATAGAAGCTATTTTATTATTCAAGAATATTTATTTCCATTGCTAAGTGATAACGCGAGAGTTGTAAACGTGTCCAGCGATTGTGGTCACATTTCAAATTTGAAAAACTCCTTTTGGATTCAAAGATTGACGCAACAAAACTTAAAAATCGAAGAAATTGATGAATTCGTAGATTGGTTTTTGGAATCAATTCAAAATAATAATTTGAACGAAAATAATTTTGCTTCCACCGCCTTACTCGCTTATCGTATAACAAAAATTGCAATATGCGCCTTAACTAGAATTCAACAGGCCACAATTGGCAGAAATATATCAATTAACTCCATACATCCTGGTTTTGTTAAGACCGACATGACCATGCAATATGGAGATTTATCCATAGATGAATCAAGTCAAACTCCCGTGTATCTGGCGTTAGATTGTGACCAGTCCTTGAAGGGAAAATTTATATGGTATGACAAAACTGAAGTTGATTGGGCTGATCCAAATATTACATTGAAGTGCCAGGATAAAGAAGAGGCAGACAAGTATTTTGAGGCTGTATCGAAGACATAATAGTATTGGTTTTCAATATTATTGTTTGAAATTATTATATTTAAAAGTATATATTTTTTATTGGTGGTGATCCTTCAAAGAAAGATTCACTTGTCTCTTAAATAAATACATAACAGAATCACGTTATCTGTTATTCTTAGTGAGTATAGTCGTGGCGCAGGGCAGTTGACGCACAAGTGTGTGACTGTAAACGCGACTGGTTGTGGATCCGATTACCCACTCGAGAAATTGAAATATTTATTTTAATTTATAATTTCATTTCTTCGCTTTGGTGTTAGGGTAAAGCGTGGCTTTGGGTTCAGCTACTCATATTTAGTTGAAAGTGGGGAACAGCGTGTCTTAACCTCCCTGCTGTTTGCGGGATGCAGCGTGAAGCTGATTGTTCTGATACATTTTTTTCTTATAAGTTCATAAGTATTTATATATTCAGTAAAAAAAAAGAAACAAAAAAAAAACGTCATCGACAACTCGTTATACAATAACAATAAAAGCAAAGATTTCAACTTTCAACGTCGCTTGTAAAAAAAGCTGATAAGTTTCTGTAGCGAACCAATTATTTTTTGCCCCTCATTTCTGTAAAAACGACTCTCGCATCGAGAACAGACTACAGAGGCCATTGCGGATCGCGACGATAATTGGACTGTCAGTCGTGGTTTTGTCTTACCTCCGACCTGTAAGCCGTTGACGTCTTGCATTAAATACTTTGGTTGTACGTACTGTAATATATTCGTCGGTTAAAAATATACTATAAAAACCTTGCGATTATTTCAATGTTTATTTTTATTTCCAACTCTGTCGTTTGATGCTTCAACGTATGCGATCTTTACAAGACTTATCAACAGATAAATGTCACTTGTCAATTGTAAAAGTTTACTTTTTAAGACACTTTCTTCACTTCCAGTACAAACGATATTAATTAGTCAAATAAGTTTCAATCAAACCAATGAATGACTGATCATTGCAAAGGAAATAATTTATATTTTAAATAATAATTTACATGTGAAAGAGGATGTTATTGCCAACTATTTTTATCCTATATAGTATGCTCTAGAATTTTACCATTTTTGAAATATCCATTCAAAAATAAAATATTAAGACTTATTCAAAACATGTTTTGTAGATATTTTTCTATGGTGTATTGTATTTTTGAATCAGTCACTCACATTTGAATCCATATGATGTGAGTTGTCCAAAAATTAGTGAACCACCATTTTGGATTATCAACAGTAATGATTATATTTGATAGTTAAATAAAATAAAAGCTTAACTTAGCTTTTAACTATATATAAATATTGAAAACAATTTAGTTTGCGTTAATCTATCACCCACTGTAGAATAATTAAATTCTTTTATCATTATTATTATTCTCGTATTTACTATATATATATTTTCTCAATTTTCACGCTCCAATTTTATATGATAAACAATTTGTATCTAATATTTCCATAAATTGGCTTATTATGTCGATTTAATTTTTTTTGCTGTTAATTAGTAATAGTGGTTAGATTTATGTTATAATAGAGAAAATAGTGTTCAAAAAGACCTTTGTTATCGTATTTAAAATTCTTATTTCATTTATGACACTTTTTATTAAGAATAATATTTGTGAGTTATTCAAAATATGAAAATCACAATAACGCATCGCTAGCTTCTCTGCTCGTTATGTGTACACTGAAAAGGCAAAATTTTATATTTTTTGTGTTTTTTTTTAAAATGATTAAAAGTAACATCCTCGTTAAAATGTTCAGTTGTGGCGGTATTTTGGAGTATTTCAAGTAAAAATCTTTTACTTACTAAGGATGCTCGAAACACATGCATATCTCTGTTTAATGACAGTCGAAAAAGTACAGAATAAATATAACACATTTCTCGATATCATATTAAATTTTTATTTTTTTTCCAAGTTATGAAGCATTACATTTATAGCATAGCATTTACTGCCTAGGTCTGTTCTGCACACAGTGCCTTACCGAGTGAATTAGCTTAATCGTATTTAGCAAATCTGAAGATAGAGAGGCCGGTCGTAGTGCAGGTTCACAAAGTTTCTATGTAAGTGTGGTTATGGGTTCGATCTAAACTTGTGAATATGAAATATTTATTTAAATGTATATTTTTATTTCTTCACTCTGGTGTCGAGGCCAAGCGCGGCGTAGAGTTTCGCCACTCAACACGCAATGCCTCCTGAATTCGGCAGAAAGTGAAGAAAGAAGCTAACATTGGTTTTCTGTGTGACGAAAGAGACATTTTGAGTATAATAATTTTCTACATAAGTTAGTTTTATGTATATTTAAAAATAATACTACATGTAATAATTATTTATTACTAAGAAAGGTCGCAGAATCATTAAAAAAAATGATTAGTATAGTGTAAACGCTCACTATAATTGTAGGTACGATTTCCATTTGTGGCAATGAACTATTTTCATTTCTCACTCTGAAAACGAGACAAAATGCGGCATTTATTAGGCGGAACGTGGCGAACGGAGTGTCTTGACACTAGGTTTCATTTGCCTACCCTAAAACCCTAACCCTAAATAATTTAATCCATAACCACCAAAGTAGTATTAATTCCTTATCTCACTACAATAGTTTTAAATAAATATATATCAATAATTCTTACTAACCGAGATATATTTTATGAGAGCTAAGGCCCAAGGTTAGATGAAAAGCAAAATACAATGGAAAAGCAAAAGTAAATCTTATTTTTGTACTGAACTCATTTAATAAGAGTATGAAAAATACGACCTAGAATGAAATAACTTTCTGAATATTAACATTAGATATTTAACTTGATATTCAACATTGGAGGTAACTTGGGGTTTGTATAATATATTATACAAACAATTATACAAATTGTATAATTATTATATAAATATTATTCTGGTGCGAAGTTCAAGGAATAGAAATGATTTTACGGAAAATATAATATACATCTAATAAAATAGGTATACTATAACAATATATTATAACAATAGACTAAGGTATATATCATCTAATTGTATAATAACGATATAATAAATAACTATAATGCGGGTTCGTTTCCCATTCAGAGTCTCTTATGAGTGCAATATAGCCTTTAAGAGAAAAGAAAAGAAAGATAGAAAAAAATAAAGAATTTTAAGTTCTTATGTCTTTACTTTTGTTCTTTTATGTATCTTTGTCTAGATTTGTAGTGACAGTTGGGTAAAGAATCACTATAGTATAGCTATGAGTTCAAACCTCATCTAAAAATACATTCAAAAACTCATTCGTTCACTGTTAAATATAAGCGCCTTCAATAACACGTCACTGAAACCTGAACCACCGAGACCTGGACCACCGAGACCTGGACCCTTGAGAGTTGTGACAAATGCAGCATTTTAATATTGAACCCGGTGTTTGAAAATCGAACGGAAATTGGCAAATAGAATTATGTGTCTTTCTCTACAAACTAAGATGGTTAAATGAAATTTTAATAAATTTTTTAATAAATTTGATTTCAGAGCTCAACGCCCCATCTTGAGAAGATTTTTAAATATATAATCGCGCGCTAATCGCAGAAAATCTTGGTTATTTCCAATTGTCCGTGTAAGCAGAACTGAGAGTATAATCTAGTCCATTATAAACGGCTTTGTAATAAAGGAGCATAAAGTTTTTAATATCTTGGATCTCGTATAGCACAAGTGAAGGTTTCTCTCCAAAATATAAATACAAGTACATTTATGTAGGTCACTTTAAAATCTTTTTCAACGACAATATGTTCTAGAATCCTTGTCATGTAAGAATGTCTTGCGGGAGTATATGAATATTTAATATTGTCTTTTGTGAACGTTTAGTGTGAAAGGTCCCTATTTGTTTCCCGTCACACAACTCTCGTGATAAATATTTTATGTGTTGACGAGCTTAAAAATATTCAACAATAGTTTTAATAGTACAGAGGGATTCGTTTTCCGGGGCCAGCCACTGCACCATAGTGGCGTAACACACGATGTCTCGAGAAATAGGCAGTAATTTCATACTTTTTTTTTTAAATTTGCGAAAAAAAAAAAACAATTTCCTTCCACAATAAAAAAAAAACAAACAAGTTCTTTGCATACTAAAATTAATTAAGACACCAAGAAGAAACAACACAAGATAAACCGTCACATAATTTCCATTGAAATGTTGTTTCAAGACGAATTTCCTCCAGTTAACGCATTCTGAGATCTCATCATGTAAAAAAACCGACTTTTGAAGACGTTCTACAAAACAAAGTAAAGCTAGCTAATGGAGCGAAATGAGATACGAAAAAATACAACGTCGCCCTTATCATCCGATTCTCTTCCTCTGTCGTCGAATTCATTGAATAGTCCCGTTTTTATTTTACGGTCTCGATGTCGAGAAAAACCCAGTCAAATGCAGATGGCTGTTAAATTGAATAAGAAACATGAGTTTGAACTTATTTATTTAATATTTTTTTGTCAGTTTTAGTTGACAAAGGAGTTTTAAATCGTTAGATGAATAGTAGTTTAAGTTAGTACACCTGTAGAGTTCGCAGATGTACTCGCATTTCATAAATCCCGTACATCATAATCATAGAAGATAGTAATAGAAAATAAGCGATTGCAAGTCGGTGTTTTTTTTTCAGCTTCACGCTGAATCCCGCACACAGAAGGGTAGGCAGAAAGAACCTCGGTGTTAAGACACTCCGTTCCTCACTTTCTGCCGAATTCTGGAGGCATTGCGTGTTGAGTGGCAGAAATGGTAATGCCACCACGCTTTGCCTCGACCAGAGCGAAGATAAATGGAATTAAACGTAAAGAAATATTTCACTTCCTTGAGTGGGAATCGAATCCACAACCGTCGCGTTTACGGACGGCACCCTTGTGCCACTGCGCCACGACGGCCTCAATCATATCAATATTTATTATATCAATATTTTTATCATATCAATATTTAGATATGTATATGAAAATATGAAAATGTATAGGCGTACTGCATATTGATACTATTAAAAACCAAAATAAACCTCTTAATTTGTGATATTTAAACAGAACACAAACTGGCTATGAAAACACCTTGACCCATTTTTCCTAAAAAAAGAATACCAAATGAAATATCCACCGTTTTTCATAAGTATATGCAAATAATAATACAAAAAATCATAACATTACTACCTTTTGTTTTCATTCAAATAATAAAATACGTCTCAAATTTAGAAATTTCAAGATGCAGGGACGAAGTATCAAAGAATTTTCATTAGGCGAAAGTGGAATTCATTTCCCCGAGAGTCGATCGTGGAATTTAAAGTTCGGATGTTCTGAGGGTATCGGAATTTTCATAATCAATCAAGTTCCGTTTGTTTGCCGTCAAGGTGCGCGCTGTCGGACGTTAAGTTATAATTTTCATTTGTACCGTTGAGATTGGTATTAACACAAAATTGTATAAATTATTTTGATTGTCTTCTTTGATCGTTCTATTGATAAAAATTTTTGCTGTCTAGTAATTATTAGAAACAATTTCTATATAGACTATTAATTCTCAAAATTTCAGCTTTGGTACAATTACGTAGGTCTGGGAGCCCTGAGTCTGAGATAGTCTAATATAGTACAATAACTAATATTATATTATATAGTTTTCTATACTTATGTACGCGGTTAGGTACTGAAAAAAACAGAAGAAAAAAAATTCAATCACCTAACTCACTACAATACATTCTTTTTTCTAAGCTTCGCGATGTTTCTCGTAATAATATATTGCACGGTAGACAAGAGGGACCTTGTGGAGAGGAAGAGGGAAACTCGTGGTATTGCATGATGAGTGGCAGAACTCAACGCCACGCTTTGCCTTGAAATGAAAATATTAATTCATACCCCTAAGTTGGTATCGAACCCACAAACGTCGTGTTTATGTCAGTCACACGCTTGTGCCACTACGCCACGAAAGCCTCAACATATCAACATATAATATATGAAATGATGTATATTTTATTTATTATTTTAAATTTTTTATTATTTTAAAAATATTCATTCAAAATAAACAGTTTGTTTAACACAAAATATACGTTCTACGAGTATAGTTAGAGCAAAGCTTGTAAAGGCATTACGGCACGAAACAGTTAACTCTAAAACAACAGTCCTGCAGAACTCTTATGTAAACAAAGCCGCGGGTGAGATCAAGTATAAAATAACGCCTGAGCTTAGGTTCACGAGTCATTCACTCCATTGGATTTTTTTCTAATGAGAAGGAAAACTTTTTGCTGCGTGGAGTACACTGTGATGTTTTTACATTTTCATTCTACATCTGAAAGCCAAACATTGAAATGTCCCGTTTCCGGCCGCGTCGTTCCTGAAGATAATGACTTGGATGGGTCACAAAATTACAAAAAAATAGTATTTTAACTGGCTTTTAATTTTTACATTGTGTTGCAATCAAAGTGTAAAATTATAAAAATTATAAATTGAATTGCTACGTTCGTAAAAGAAATATCTAATATAATATACTATACTTCTCTTATTGGCGCTAACTATTAAAACTGTTTTTAGCGCCAATTAGATGTTTATAAACTTAAAGCAGTTTATCGCTTCCATTCACGCTTAGCAGCGTAGGCTGAGGGATTTAAGTCAATCCGTTTCCCACTTTTTATCCGATTTTTGAAATATTGCATGTTGGGTGCCGAAACTCAAACTTATAATTTGTATTCCAGTGTAGGGAAACGAAACTAATGTTAATATGGGAGATATTTACAAATATCACCTAATGAATTACGATCGGAATATGTACAGTTAGGCTCTATTCCACTGCGCCACGACGGCCTTAAAATTTAGGTAAAGCCTATAGTTATTACAACAAGTCAAATCAATCTAACCGCAATATTTTCATTCGATTTCCTATTTTTATTTCCGCAAAGAGTGAACTATATTCCGAAACGAATGGGCCCAGAGTTTATGGGTGCTTTTCTGTTGAATTTTATTCAACTTGTGTCAACTATTTATCGAGGCCCCCGTCCCTGGCGGGAGGCCACGGGCGGACGCGTCAAGTTATATTGGCCCGTCGTCCGTAATATTTCATAGTGATTTGTGATTTATTCCCCAACTGTCCCGAGTTAGAATCGAGCAAACAAATTGATTCAATACGTCTTCCTGTCCGTACAACAATTATTTGTGTTGGAAACTCGTCTACTGTGTGGAATTGTTATTTATATACAATCATCGTTTAGGCAATGCTATGCGGTATACTATACGGGTGACATATAACAACGATACGATTCAAAACCGGTCAAGTGCGAGTTGGACTCGTTGACAAACTTCAGTTTGCGGGCGAATGCGCTCGTTTCACTAACAACATTTACAAGTTATCAATTCTTGCCAAATTTCATATTCAATGCTGTAGAATGGAGTTGACAAATTTAAGAATGCGGGTGTGTGTACTCGTTTTATGAGATTTTTTTTATGGGAGAAGACAAGGCAAACGAGCGTTCGGGTCACCTGATGGTAAGGGATCACCGCCGCCCACGACCCCATGAAACACCAGAGGACCTACAGGTGCGTTGCCGGCCTTTAAGGTGGAGGATGTTGGGCGCCGGGGCTCGGCATTACCTAATGCGAAACGCAGTGGCAAGAGCCACTACTGCATGCCGGTTTTAATTGCCGGGGGTGGTAGTAAACCGGTCGAGTTTGCCCATGCGTGTTGTCATTACTGGCGACGTGATTCTACCACACGTACTTTAGTCGCCTCTTACGACACCGACAGTACCAGGGTGAACCTAATCTAGTCCGGGATCACACGGCTGACTTCACCAGAGCGAAGAAATGAAAACATAAATAAATATTTTCTTTCCTCGATTGGGGATTGAACATACAACCAGTCGATTTCGCAGCACATTTTGTGCCCCTGCGCCACGACTGGCCTCATGTTTTGTTGCGTTGATTTTTAGGAAGCTTGATTTTCTGTGCGCTAAGATCTAAACAATTTTTAATTTAAATTTAGCCAGATATTTTCCTCTTTGCTTTCTCTTTCTTTATTAAAGGGACGAAAGTGGCGGGAGTGGGATGTTTAATTACAACGTAAAAGTATCCACAGAATAAAAATACACGATTTTTCTTTCTCTATTAATTATCTATTTATCACTTTTAAGTCTCTAATATTATTGCTGACGTTGTGTCATAAAACGATGAACGCAGAAAAAGCACTTCCTTGATCGTTTAATTGATTCTAATTTCTTCTTTTGTTTTGGCATCCTCCTTGTGCTGCTAAGATGTTTATGGATTTTTGTGTTTGTTGGTCGCAGGTTGTATAAATTACAGTCGTGGTTATTTTATCTTTAAAGCCAATCATTTGCGTAAAATTAAAATATTTTAAAAAATATTATAATATAGCTTTTATAACTTACACTTTAAAATTATATAATCCAAATAAAGTTTCTGTAAAAAATTGGTACACTCGCGTTCTAAATATATGCGCATACATTTCCCCTCGTTAGAGTTCCACTCAGAATGCAATCTAAGATAGTGTTGCTCTAGATATGGAAAATATGTCTACAGATTATATACATATATATATACATATATTTACAATTATTTTTGCTTATTTGATTCTTATCTGTGACATTTAAAGGTTGTTTTTATTAAATCTCAATGTCGTTATTTGTCTTATCGGAGCGAGAAGATATTTGATACTCTATATACAGTAGTATATAGAGTATTACACTACTATATTATCTACTATCTAATACTCTACCGTACTCTACTACACTGTATAGTGTATAGAGTATTAGATAGTAGATAATATGGTAGTATAGATTGTCCGAATAATAGTTCGAGTAATAGTAGTATAAAAAAAATAAAAACAATAATTATAAAATTACATGTTTTTTCTAATTCTATATATACAAATAAACATGTATAAATATGTATAAATGTGGGCCTTGAGATAGGAAATTTAAAATAATTAAATTAGAAATTAGACAAGTCATTTTTAAACATTAAAGATGTTTGATATTTATCTAATAATTTAAATAAGTGATTACATAAATATTTTATACTCTGAAGAAATTGTATTGTATTCTACATATACAAAAATGTAAAAATTAAAAAAAAAATCATATCTAGAAAGCATTTATCGTTAAAATAACTTACTCGTGTGGATATCGAATATTTTTATATTCTAACAATAGCTCTTAATAATTGGAAAAGGTATTTATAGAAAATAGAACAATTGTGCTAAGTCAGCTTCGCGTAGATATATTATCTTTTATTATTTTTTACTGACATATTTTTAATAAAATTTCATGTATCTTATAACCCAGTAATAATTGTATGCAAATAATTCTGTACCGTGATAAGCCTGTCCGTGAAGTACTTGATTTTTTTCTAAGTAAACCATATAAGACTTTATAAGCAGAAATTCTTACTGAAAACTGAACGTACTGGGAATAAACATGATATCCATATGATAAAACTAATAAAGATAAGATGAAAACACATCATATTTTTCAAACTATATAACGACGATCATTTAATATTTATAGCAAATAAGATTTAGTAAAATTTATATTTGTTTAATATCACGACACTCTGTTTTATTTTAAATACATTTAATTGTGTGTAATTGCTCACTTTATATAAATTTCCGGTGTTGTTGATCTGTTATTTATAATAATATAATATTGATAGCTAAAAAATAATAAACTAATGTTAAAAAAGTTCTTTTGCTGTATGCAGTATTCTTTAAGGCACTCCGTTCCCCACCTTTCGATTTCGAAATATTAAAATATTGTTAAAACTGTATAAATGTATTATAAAACACTTCTGACTGATTATACTGATTACTTACTGATACTGATACTATCACTGATTGAAAATATTATACCTAATCTATTTTAAAATGGTGGGTACGGTTTGAAGGATATAAATAAATCAAAAAGTTTATATTTCCACATTTTAATTACAAAATTTACATTACTGATATAAATCGAGAAAGGTTTAAGATACGCTTAAACCTTTTACGATTTTTGTAAAAGCACAATACAATTTAAGATTAGGATCTGCCCAATCTCTTTCAGATTTGTCGAACCAGATGTATTTACCTTTGAGAGACTGGTCAGCATCTAATGCTAAATAAACTGGAGCAGCACTTGATTCCTCCATGGTGAATTCACCGGTATTTTTCGTCATGCTAGTTTTAACAAAACCTGGATGTAAAGAATTGATAGATATTCCTCTCCCTAATTCCTTTTGTTGCACTCGTGTTATAGCACATAGAGCAACTTTAGATATCCTATAAGCAAGTAATGGCATTTCCTCAAAATCAGCCTCCTGCAAAGTATTATTCTTCACTGACTCCAAGAACCAGTTTACAAAGGCGTTCACGTCATCTACAGTTATATTATCTTTAGTTAAGCGTTCGATCCAGTATTTATTTCTTAAGTTGGAAATATGTCCACAATCACTAGACACATTGATTACACGCGCGTCGTCTTTCAAAACTGGGAAAATATGCTTTTGAATATTAAAAATACTGAAATAATTAATATTGATGACATATTCAGAATCATCATAGGTGGTTTTAGTGAAATCCGAGGTTATTACTCCTGCATTGTTAATTAGAATATCGAGCCCTCCGTGATGTTGTTTCAAATAATCTGCAAATTCTTTTACACTGTTCTCGTCAGTCACTTCAAGTTGATGAAATACTGGATTATAGCCTTTTTTCTTTAAGCTGTCTACTGCATCTCGACCACGTTTCACATCTCGCGCAGTGAGGTAAACCACACCAACTCCTCTTCTGCACAATTCTTCAACAACCGCATATCCAATTCCTTTATTAGAACCGGTGACTACCGCCACTTTATTCGCCATGCTTGCCTTATTTTGTATAACTAAGCAACCGACGATTGTAACGTGCTTTATAAATGTATTACTTTTGATAAAGCAAAATAATTGCGTAATGATAACTTTCACGACTTTTAAGTGCATGCGTTGTTTGTGTGATAATTCATTTTATTTTTGATAAGAAAATAATGTTATGTTTTTCAACCTATATGAAATATATTTGTATGAGTTAATGAAAATATTTTTTTATAACAATTTATTGTGTTATATTTGAGAACCATGCTTACAAAAGATGTGGATGGAAATGGTGACAGATAATTTGGAGTAAAGTGTTATAAAGTACAATATTATAAGATGGTGGCGGTAAGGTGAACTATATGTGAATGGGCCTTGATAAAATGAATGAAGCATAAATACAGAGACTTTTTTTAAATAAAATTATAGAAGGCAGCATAAATGAATATGAGAAGCATCCATATCATCTTTATTATTTTATTCCGCTGTATTCCGCACACAGCATGGTAAGTAAAGGGAACCTAGTGTTAAGACACTCCGTTTCCCACATTACGCCGAAGTTCACGAGGCATTGCGTAATCAGTGGCGGAAATCAACGTCGGGGTTTTGTCTCGGTGCCAGAGTGAAGAAATTATAATATTAATAGATAATAATTCGTCCCCCAAAAAAGGCATCAAACCCACAACTGCCGCGTTACAGACACCCTTCTGCCCCTGCGCCACAACGGCCTCTATAATGTTGATAGATAATATAAATAATTATTTTTTTTTGATTATTCAACATCCGCAATCACAATGTTTACCGTCACATGAGATTAGATAACAATAAAGTGTAATATTTCACAATAATATGTAAACAAATAATAGTTATGTAGTATATTCGTTTATTTTATCTTTATGATACGAGTTCACCTTATGAAAAAAATATCTATCTGGCGTCGTCAGTCTTCATATTTTTTGCAGCCAGTGCGGTGTCAGGCGCTCTACATCGAAGAGATGAAAATACATCAGTACCTGGAATCCAACCCTCAACCGTCACGTTTCCAATTCATACACGCTGGTGTTAACAACAAAAATAAAGACATTTTATAAAAAAAAATATATATTTAAAATGTGAAAAAAAAATTAAGATAAAAAATACATGTCGAATTGATAACCTCCATTTTTTTCGTCGGTTAGTAACATAATATTTTGCTTTCGATTAATATTATACCTAGAATTTGAACCAAAATCATCATCAAGTGAATATTCGAATGGATAAAATGACGCTGCTGTCACTTCTGTCTATTTTTCCATACAAATACAATTTTATGTACACAATAGGTCAAATATCGACCACAAGTGGTACTGGTGATAGTTTTGTTAGCATATACGCAATATGCCTCAACTATTTATTTTGAATCCACTCACTATAGAAAGTAAATATACAGAACATCTACATTTAAAATAAATATTTATTTTTCAGTCAACTAACAGTTTGTTAGTAATTAATATTGAAATATAATCATAGAAATAAACTAACTGTAAGCGCGATGGTTGCGGGTTCGAGTCCCACTCGGAGGAATTAATTTTGTTATCTTCCGCCATTCCAAATTCCAGTATATCAAAAATTGAGTGTGGTGTGGTAAAATAAAGTAGATGCACTGCACGAGGTTTACTCAGCTTATCTTAAATCAGGGCTGCCTACTGTAGCCCCATTTAGTAGAAAGACGGTGTAAATGCAATTTAAAATTTTAAAATATTAAAACCTAATTTCAAACAAAATGCTATTATATATTACCAGGTCCCTTGGATGTCAATCGCGTAATAGTATTACATAAAATCAGCAACTACAATAAACCTTCTTCGATAAATAAATTATCAAACACAAAATATTTTTAATTCTAACGAGTAGTTTCTAAGATTATCACCTTCAACCCGATTTTTTCTTTAGTTTTTTTTTTCTAATTTTTTAGTCTAACTGTAATCTAATGGTTGTGGGTTCGATTTAGTCTCGGAGGAATGAAATATTAAATATATAAGTAAATATTAAGTATATATAAGTACGGCGTTATGTTCCGCCACTCAACACGCAATGTCTGAAATATTCGGAAATGACTCAGAATATGAATATGGATTCGAATCGACTGACTTAACAATTAAAGTACCGAGGTCGAATAACTGAAACAAATTAAGTGATTCATCAGCGTGTGGAGTTCGCGTGCGATAGATACCCTTCACTGTGTGGGAGGAATAAATAAGTTTACATTAGCTATCGGGGTTCCCTCACAATGTCTTCTTAATAGGATTCCGTATAGTTTGTTTTAATTAACTCCTTCAATATGTATGAATTGGAATGAAACGTCGTAACGGTTTTATTTTGATAAAATTTAAGAAAAATTATTTAATTAGAGGACTAAATTAAATACTATAGAATAATTGACGTGGCAATAAATACTATAGAATAATTATCGTAAAATGCAGGATATGATATTACAAGCAGATATTACTCGAGAAAGAAAAAGATGATCCTTTTCATCCGATTTTTATTTATATCTCATGGTCACCTTAAAAGACAGATGTTTGCTATCGTGGAAGTCCACGTCGAAGAAAGAAGTCTTTTAGAATATAGGAATCCAGTTATGTCATTATATTTTTTATGCAGCTTTATCCTATTACGCAGCGCACGAAAAAAACGATACCCTTTAAGCTTAAAATCTCTCGTTTTTGCAATTGAATAATAGGGCGTTGCAGGGCATAGCGTGATGTAATTTAGGAGAAACTAGGATCCTCCACATGCTGTGCACGGCGGGTGGAGCTGAGCGAAGCTACGATGCGCTAAATTTTGCGAATTTTTTGTGAAAATTTTGCCAAATTTTCTATTTTGCCCGCACGCGCTGGGTTAGGTTGGTCAAAATTTAATCTAAGCACATGAATTTTAAAACGTTCCACAGCTTAACTCTATGAGAAACATTTTAACCATTTACTCAAAAACTACAATTACAATTATCACCAAACTACTTCGCTGGGATCACCGTGTCGTCCACAACTTTCTTGCCAAATTTCAGAGCTGTAGGTTTAACGGTCTAGTATGAGTAGCGTTATAACGAAAAACATTTTTAACCAGAATGTAATCTAATAATCCTACTAATTATAATAATAGTAAGATTACTAGAGGGACAAAACTATAGAAAGATCTTCTTGACTACAATGAAATGCATATTTAAAAATATGTAATAGCATTAGCGTAAAACAGTATTTTCAATTCATGCGTGTTGAGTGGTGTAACTCCAATCCTCCTCTGTTGTCTATTGTTATCAGATCAAGTAAAAGAAACTAAAAAGTTCATTTCTTCTCGTGGAAATCGAATCCACAACCGTCACAGTGTTTATCGCACGTCTGGCGTACAGCAGAGAACGATATGAATGTAAGAAAATTAAATAGTTATGTTTTTAATTTCACTCTGTATCCCTCACACAGAAGAATAAGAAGAGGGACCCTGGTAACCTGGTGTTTCGTTATCTGTTTTCAGCCGGATTCTGGAGGCATTGTGTTTTAAGTGCCCCGAACTCAATGTCGTGCTTAGGCTCGTTATCACAACGAAAATTCAGCAAAAATTAATAGTTATTTATCGCCGAATCTTACAAATTGCTTAAAATTTTATATTTATCGCCGTTCCCATACTTACGCTAAGTGGTTGGATACAATGCTATGTTATGTTATGTTGTATGTATGTTAGCTGTAGTTATTATTTTTTGTATTTTGATATATAATAGATTAACGTAATTTGTTTATTTAATAGATAAATTTAATATAAATTTAGATAAAAGTGTACTTTATAAAATGTTTACCTTGTATTATATACAAAGAAATTCAGGTAAAAAATATTTGAGGCTAGTGGCGTGGCTTGGCGCAGGGACACGAGTTTGTGACAGTAAAAGCGGCCGGTCATGGGTTCGAATCCCTTTCAAAGATCTGGTGTCAATACAAAATGCGGCATTGCGCCATTCAACAACCAACGCCTCCTGAATTCAGCGGAATGTGGGGAACGGTATATACTCGGCTTTCCCTAGGGCCTAGGGGTATATGACAATGTGACAAAAAAGAGTACAATTTACGTACAAAGATGCAATAAACTTTAACCTACAGTAATTGCGTATGAGGTCAGATACCACGCCATGCTAAATGAATGACCTATCATAGATTTTTTTATTTGTACTATCAAGTAGTGAACAAATTGAAATCCGGCAATCCAAACCTCTTGTAGTAACTACAGTAATTAAAATTATAAAATATGGATTTAAGTGCTCTGTTTAATTATCGAAACATTTTTACCAGAGCGAACGAATAATTTATTCCTATGAATAGGAATCGAATCCACAACCAACGCGTTTTCAAGATAACCTCTCTCTAGAACCATAATAACGAACGAAAGTAACTTATTATACCTAAGTAGGAATTTTTATAATTTGATTTTTATTTTGCAATTATGAATGCTTGTAGTTTCTAGTTGAATAAATAAAAGAGCACGCGAAAAACCTATTTATAAGGTGAGCTTTGACTGTAATAAAAATAAACTTGAAAATGTACACGAATTTTGTTTACACTAAATACAGCTACAAATCTACCTATATATACATACGATTATATGTTGTAGTTTATTTTTCGCTAGTGATGTTAGTCTTAAGCATAATATTTTTTGAAAATAACGTGGACGGGGGTGTCTTCTAGTTTTTCTCTCTATCTCCTAGATGCGGGATACAGCGTGAAGTTATAAAAATATTTAATAATCTGCTTTAGTCTGAATCATCTGAATAAATAAACTTTATGGACTTTTGAGCAACATTTGGGGTCGAAGCAAGTGAAAGCGGATAATTTTATTTAAAATAAGCGCTTTCGTGTTAACTATTAATAATTTACGGCTTAGAATTTTTAATTAAAAATATAATTTTGTTTTGACCATATTTAAAAACACATCACGTTAAGATTTTATAAGTTTCCTTTTAAGGGCTTAAAATATTGAATTAATCCTTATTTTGTTAAACAAAGAGTAGATTTGATTAAAACAAACCATTTATAAACTTATGTCAAGTTAATTTTTATTTATAACTAGTTTTTTTTCCATTTGAAAGTTAATTCTAGGAAACATTAAAAATATTTTAATTTCTTTCAAGAGTTACCACACTTAAGTAAGAAAAATATTTTTTTTAAAGAACATCTAAAACTTCAAACAGCGGAATTTGAGCCTACGCCTATTGGAAATCTAACAAACTTTTTGACCACTAAGCCATACGCTCTCAAATGCATGGCTAAACGTAAACGCTATTTATTAAATCATTTATTATGAGCGCAGTGGTATACGGGTGTCGCGCGTAAACGCGACGGTTGTGGGTTTGATTCCCACTCGAGAAAGTGAAATATTTATTTACGTATATATTTCACGCAATGCCTCCAGAATTCAGCAGAAAGTGGGGCACGGAGTGTCTTAACACCGAGATTCCCTAGGTATATTGCATTTTATTTTACTCGTTTTTTCTATATTTTTAAACATTTTTTTCCAGTTTTGACGTAAATTTTATAACAATTAACACTTACGTCCTTAATCATCATTTAATTAAAAAAATATATAATAACAAAATAAATTAACATTAATATATGACGATCGCGGTCAACGTAAAGCATCCAGGATTAAAAGATTATCAGGAGCTCGAAACTGGGAACACGCATGTGGCCAGCCGCGGTACATTCATGCGTTGTGGTAAAGCAACGAAGTTGTTTATAGCATACGACACGACTTACGACTAGTACTATCTATGCTATCGTTATCTACCTTCAAAATATTCAAAATATTCAACAATTAACATTTTGTAATGAATAAAATTAATTATGCCTTATTAAAATTAAAATACTTTAGTAAAAAAAACAAAAATCAGTCAAGTGCGTATTGGATACGTTAACTAAGGATTCTGATATATTTTCATGATTGTACGTCAAAGCACATGAACTACAAGTTTTTAGTTTCACACTGTACATACAAGTAGTAGCATAGGCGGAGGAAACCGATGACTGTGCATTGGATTGATTTATTTTCTTCGTCCTGGTACTAAGACAAAGCGTGGTGTTGAGTTCCGCAACTTGAACGAATGAAGTTTCTAAACAGTGGGTTACATTACAATAAAATGTTAAGATAAAGATAATATTTTCCTATGACATATATTAATTGTGTCTGTACTTATTAATGTAAATAATAAAATGAGGCCGTGGTGTGAACGTGTGCAACCTGATGGTTGTGGGTCCGATGTGGGGACATGAGGAAACGAAATATTTACTTAAGTTTATATTTCTTATTGGTAATGGTAACGGAGTGTCTTAACACTATGTTCCCGCTGCCTACCCTGCTGTGTACGGGATTCACCGTCGAGCTAAAAAAATAGATTAAATATAATTTCTACAAGACTTTTGTCGCTATGAATAAAAATGATTTGAAATTTACACTCATTAAAGCTTAAAACGACTGTATGTGGAAACTAAAGTGGACGTTTCACAAAATTTTAAATGGTGAGGCTTTTAAAGAATTTTCGATAAATTTTGATCTTTTATAGTCTTTATAATGGAATCAAAATTATATTTATTATTTTTTTAAATAGTTTATATGTTAGACTATTTATTGTACATTGTATTTTTAATAGTTTTGTTTTATACTAACAATTCCGTATAAGCGTCTGAAACATTTTACTAGTAATTGTCATGAACAAAGCTTAAATAGTTTATACGACAGAAAAATACGAACTAAAAACTAGATCTGAAAAAAGACGATGTTTGCAAATAACGAACGTATTTTAAAAAATCTTTAGCTTTCGTCTGCAATGGTCAATATATGATAAAAATATGTTACTCCATAATACCCTCAATCTTACACTAAAACACTTATAAAATTCGATTGAGCTTTTCCGAAGATTAGCCCGGACAAACAGAAAAATACACTGAGAAGCAGATTATTATGTTTTTTGTATGTTTTAAATACACTGACAAGCATATCATAATTTTTTTTTGCGGTTTTAAATGTTTGCGTTTTAATATCATAGAAATAACTGTATGCATTTGAAACTTGAACATCCACCCCTGCGAAGGATTCGGCCTTACAGCTGTCGCATTTATTTAAAAATGTTAACACAATTTATTCTTCATTTTCCACCGAATTCTGGAGACATTGCATATTGAGTAACTGAATTTAACGCCACGCTTTGCTTCATTACCAGAGCCAGTACCAGATACTATTAAAATGGACATATTGTCGCGTTACCGTCACACCCTTGTGCCCCTGCGTCACGACGGCCTTAACATCAACAACAACATACAAATGAACATATTTTCCAATATACATCTCATAACATTGTTAAAATCCTACTTTAAAACGACATTGTAAATAAAAAATGACTGTCCATATAAAACGAGTAATCCCCGTAAGTGTTTAATTACATTTAACAATTAACTGCAAAATTTTGGACCGTGTCCAAACTGCTCCCGTATTACGTCATGAAGAGTTAAGAACCGAAAATGGGAAAATATAAAATTTCTTATAAGCCGTTGTGACAAGCCTGTGGACTTGGACATATAATGTTTCAGCATATAAATTGTGTCGATTATACGAGTAACGAAAGATTGGTTACACGGCACATGGTAGGGTAGATAAGGTGAACCTAGTACAGTTCGTGACTGTACATGGATAGTGTAGGTATGAGGTAGTAAGTCTGTTTTTTTATTAATTATGTTTTATAAATGAGTTCATGAGACTTTTTGAGTTCAATCCCTACTCAGGGGAATTATTTAATTAATATTAATTTTTTTTGGCTCTGGCACCAAGGTCAAAGTTTGCCGCGAAAAATTAGACGGAAAGTAGGGAACGGAGTGTCATAACACTAGGTGCCCTCAACTTACAATGGTATACGGGATACGGTGTGAAGCTGATTATGATAATATTATATATATAAGAACTACCATACTTAGGTATATAGTTCTATAACTTAGATTATAAGGTTATAATCTACTTAAGGCCTGTAGAACCGTTTCAACCAGCAATAGGATTTCCGAGCACATGAAAATTATTCGGATATGATTCGGAAATGTATGACGTGCCTTTTACAGGCTTAACTATCAGAAATGAAGGCTTGTTCTAGACATAGATATGGATAGGTTTCGATACTGCCACTCTTATTAGGTCACTTGCCTTAATAGGTATCAATTGTTATTATTTGTTTGAAAAAATGTAAAAATATGTAAAATAGTGTAAAAGTATGTTTATAATTTAATTATTACGCCGGAAACACACCTGTAGCTCCTCTGGTGTTGCACGGGCTCGTGGTATGCTCGTTTGCCATATCTTTTTCATAATACCCCGCGTGGGGTTCGACTCAATCGTCAGCGCAGACGCGGGCCCACGCATTAGGGCTGCGCTTTGGCCTTGTATATTCTATATGATAATACATTCTTTATGTATACAACAAAATTTATTCTAAATAACCAACAATTTCTCTGGAAAGCTAAAATATTTTCTAGTAAGATTCCATATATTAATTAAACGTCTCCGTCAAAGCTCCAGCAAAACATAGACCTCAAGTAACAAGTCAGTGGCAAAGCGCCAAGGGTTGTTCACAGCTGTATCTACATTTATTATTAATAGTACCACGTATATAAATATTACACCATAGGGACGTACCCTTTAGTGGAACTATCTTTTTGATCTTTTATTTTCTTGCTTTGGATAAAGAAAATGGAGCGTTTAGTTTAGTAATTCAACGGGAAGTGGAGAACGGAAATATTTTAATGGGAACGGAGTGTCTTAACACTAGGTTCCCTCTGCCTACGCTGCTGTGTGCGGAATACAACGTGAAAATAATACAAATAGTAAATAATATTTATATATGCAGATTTAAAACATTAATTGCTTGTGCGTAATAAAACGCCAATTTGCATTTTTAATGCCTCACTATAATAATATCTCATTATGAAATAAAGGAATAAATGTAATTTACTGTAATAAGTTTTACGCGGGTTTAAGCTGTAAAAGCGTTTTTTTTTATTTTTTAAATGGCACTCCTGAAATAAAGTGATCCTGAAATTAATTTATATATTTTTTACATTCATTTTTTTTCTTTTATGCATTGTACAGTGGTATATTTCTAATATATTCAGAGTTTAGAAAGAATTTATACTGTAACCTACCTTACATCAAGTAGATCCTACATATTTTATTTAAATATAAGGTTGTTTATAATTAATTAATGCATGTGATATTAATTGTTCTCCAGTCCCTACCAAATATTTCGGGCGATATTTCTTAAAATATTTTTTCCCGCGCAGTAGGCATTGTTAAATCTACATCAGCCATATTAACATTTGCTTTTTATATCTTTATGCTATTTTCTGCATGACGTATCAGAGTAGACTCCTGTCTACATACTCCTGTATGTATCTATAACTAAAATTCGAAATATGCAATATAATATATATTAAGTAGTCGAAATCACTGCTGCACTTTTGTTAAAAAGCGAGAAAATTAAAATAATTCATTCCCTCGAGCGGGCATCGAACCCCCATTTGCCGCGTTTACGATCTAAAATAATTTAAGCTATCGTTAAATAATAACTATAATTTCAATAATTTTTAAAAGTTACTATATACACAAATATATTTTGACTAACATTGTTTCATAGTTTCGTCGTAGTTAAATATTCCATACGCGCGCGGGCGAGTGGGCTTCACAATATTTCACTTGCGAAATTAGCATACTTGAATTTTGATTACCAGTAAAACACAGTTTTAACACAGATTCTGTGTTAGCCGGAAGGCGTACACGATAATTTAGCGAATTTAAAGCCATTTTGTCTTATTACTATATTAATACACAAATAGATTTTAATACAAAAAAATATAGTTTTTTAAAGCATTACAAGTAAAGCGATTTGGTCGAGGAAATTAATTTTTTTTTAAATAATTAATAAGTCTATTATGTTTAAAAGATTTTTGATGATTAAAAATAATAATTTTGCTTTTCAATTATTGCGTTCAAAAAAAATTTATAATAAATGAAAATTAAAATACAACTCTGTGGATTGGATTTCCTCTACCACTCCTAATTAAATTCAAATAACTTCTAAATTCAGCTCATTCTATATTATATTCTACGTTTCAACACTCAACAGGAATATAATAATCGTTAAAACATTCGTTAATGTCATATTAATGCACTGGTTTTCGTCGTTAAGTGGCGGTGGCGTCATAAATTGTCCTCCAGAACGGCTTAATTGCATTCGGCGAAACGTAAAAGTTACTCGAATTATAGAACTACAGTAATATTTGTATTTAAATCGACTTTTCCAAATGGGTTTCGATGTTTTAATGTGGATTTAATAATTTATTCGTTGTTTATTACATTTGATTTAATGCGGACTTAGAAGTCACTATATGATAGTTAGAACTAATTAGTAGTTAATAGTTTTAAGGTGACAGTTGACAGTGGTCTATTCATAGGGCCTACGTTTTGTTTAGCCTTTTGAATGTAGGATACAACGTGAAGACATTAAAAAACAGACAGAAATGCAAAGTTTTGCTCGTAGTACACTGGGAGGTAGGAGGAGGCAGTATTTTGAAATGATATAACAATCTTGTATTATACCTGAAATTCCATACAATACTTACATACGTATGAAAGTATAAGGGCTCTATCGAATGAGTTTACATGATGCAATAATATATAAATTATATATATATATTTTTTAATAAAATAACATGTGTATTCAAATAATGGAATAAGAATTATTATGAAGAAACACCTCGCATTATATACCGGGCAGGCAGAGGAACCAAATGTAAAGCTACTATACACGTTGACATTAAGACACTTCTACTTCTCACTTTCTGCTGAATTCTGGAGGTATACAGAGGTGGAACTCAACGCCACGGTTCTTGCCTTGTTACCAGAGAGGTAAAATGAAAATGTCAATTATTTAACTTTTTCGAATGGGAATCGAATCAAAAACCTGTCACGTTTATAGTATACGCTCCCTTCCCCAACGCCTCGACTTACCTAAAAAAAAAATTAATCTAAAAATAACTTTTTTAATGATAATTTAAATGAGCAGCTTGTAACCGTGGCAAAATCACGTACACACTTTAACACCGTTTAGCTAAAGCAAAGCAAAGCAACGGGAAATATTTCATTTTATCGTTTGAGGGTACGCTGTTATGAGAACAGGTCTTTCATCGAATTTCCGGCGCCCATTTAGCGGAGAAGGAATCATCGGGAAGATTTATTAAATTCAACCGAAAACCCCCCGAGGCGGCTGTCGCTATTTCAACGTACCAACGGAATATTGTTAAAGATCGTGTGCTATGTATATATATATATATATATATATATATATGAATGGAAAATGAAAATTATTTCGTATGGTTTCTTATGAAATTGCCGAAATATGTTGGGTACCGTTTAACGGAACGGGAATTTTAAATATAGCTTCGTTTTTGGTGTTGTATTTTGTTTCTCGTTTGAAAATTAATATTGTTTCGGTATCGAAACGGTAATTAATTTTTAATGCACTAACCACTTGTCCTGACTTTGCTCGAAAATATTAAACAATTTTAAAATATTTTGTTATGTAAGCATTTTTAGCAAGAATTGAACTGACCTCTAAGCTGTACCTTCTCCTCAAATTATCTTTATAAAAATCTCCCTACAGTACCCCAAATATCTCTCTCTCTCTACACATCTCTTTAACCTCTCACCTCACTGTCATATCCTCTTGATACATACCCTTCAGGAGTTCCTCATACTTTTTACGTGATACTTCTCCAGTATCAAGGTGAGTGTTGATGATCATCACAAAGAGGCCTCTTTTAAACCTACACCCGGAATCACAAGTCCCGGGGCTACTCGGGGTTACTCCCTCTGCCACACGATGGACCCGGCACCCGCACGGTGAATCCATGGAATGCTAAGAAGTTCGTCTCTCTCATCAGTACGGAATATGACTTATCTATGACCTTATGACTTACTTCATGTGACCAACTGTAGTCACATTAAAAATATTTTAACTACACTATACAGTGTACCGTGTGCGCATATATGCGCACTGCCACTACATAATTAAAAAAAAATAATAGTAGTAACTTAAGAAAAACACTTGAAATAAAAAAAAGGATAATTATTATAAAATTTTTCAAACTACAACTGTCATTTATTTTCGAGTATTCTTTATCTAATATTAAACGCACGTTCAGAGACGATATTAAACTTAAACGGATAGTGTCGTTATTTTTTGAACTGCGCTACAAAATAATTACGTAGAAAATGAGAGAAAATTCCTTCGCCCTAGATAAAAAAAAACGTAGAAAAATATAAACCCACTCGTATATATATGTGAGAGAAATTGAAACGTTTCTCGATGGACAGGTGTTAAAGTACACACGCAGCTCGCAAATACTGAATATTCTATATGTCTTGAATGAATAGCGCCCTGCTTTCGTTGCGTATTCAGTTTTATACTCCCTCTGCGCGCGTTGCATCACTGCCATGGATATCTTATGTATATTGGAGGCTAGCTAAGCTATCACGAATAAATATAATATTTTTTTTCTTTTTAATTGAACTTATATCCCGTATAAGGATAGGCAGAGGGCACCTAGTGTTACACTCAGTTCCCTGTTTTGCTCTGAATTTTTGAGGCATTGCGTGTTGAATGAGGAAATTTAAAGTCATGCTCTATTTACCAAACCAAGAGAGAAGAAAAGTCAAAGTGAAGAAATATTAATTGATAATAATTCATTCCCCGAGTCGGGATCGAACCCATAACCGATGAAAAGGCTAAAATGAATTACATATGTATTTATGTATGTATATACCCATGGCTGATTTTTTGCAAGGAGTTAGTAGGCTTGAGTCTAGCGTGGCTGGTTTTTGGGTTTTTGGGATTTTTTTTTTCAGATTCACGCTGTATGCCGCTTGTAACACGGTAGGCTGAGAGGTGTCAAAACACTCCGATTCTCATTTTCCGCCGATTTGTAGAGGCATTGCGTGTTGAGTGGCGGACATTACTGCCGTCCTTTGTCTCGTAGCCAGAGTGAATATTTAATTTCATAAAAATATACATTTTCACTTTCAATAATATACATATTTATTTTCTTCGAGTGAGAATCGAACCCACAATCTATCTCATTTACAGCCTCACGCTTGTACGCCAGCAATTACTATTAAAGCATGCTCAGAGGCTGCGGCACAGCGTTAAACACAATGTACATTTAAAATTCCATTTCCGACTACGTGATCGCATGTGTTACGATCCGTTCTGATTTCGGAGTGAGCCGCTGTGCGCTTCCGGCCGGATGTACTCCTCCCCCCTCTCCCCTCTTTGTGTTTTTTATTGTCGTTCTCATTTCCTCGAGATACTGATGTTCAAATATTTTGGAATACTGCATTTTTTTTTGTTTTTTTAATATTGTATAAACGTAAATGTGTGTAAAATATTGTGTTTTTAAGATATAATATGAGAGATAATCGAGAAATAGAAAAAAAAAAATTTAAATATAATAGATTTCATAAAGACTATTTCAACAAATGACTTTTGTACACTACAGCAATATTAATAGAAGCTACATACTCTTACGTACATATATACGTTTTTATGGAACGATATAAGCTCTATTTGCAGTATCAGTAAGTAAATTGTGATTGTTATAAATATTTTAATAAAAGTTCGATATGTTTTATAAATATTTGTTTATTATAAAATATGGGAATGAACAATCGGGTAAATAGTAGGGATAAGTAAAGAGATATTTATTGAAATTTTATTCAGTTACGTTTGTTTGATTAATGAAAAAAAGTTATTAGAGTATTTTTTATTAGCTTAATGCTGAATTAAAATAACGTATAAAAGTATAACGAAAGAAAAATAACTTTAGAATTATACAGAAATAATGTCTCTTTAAGAACTACAGGAAGAGAGAAGACACATATTAAGATTTAGTAAATAATTATTTAATTTATAGATTTAATTCATTTGTTTAGTTCAGCTGAGCTGTCAAGTTAAATTATATAATAAATAAATCGACATAATTCTTTATCTGGTATTTCTAGGTAAAATTAAGCGCAGTGTTGAATTCCGCCACTCGATGTCTCGAATTTAGGCGAAGAGCATGTAAAGAGTGTCTTAAGTTTAGATTCTCTCTACCGGCTACTGTATAGCATATTATTTCAAAATAGCTTTAAACACTTCCTGTAGGTATGACTTAATTACCTTAATATGTCGGTAACAATGCATGAAACTTATTTTGCCTTCACGCTGTAAAAACTCGACAGAACAGGACATACGCACGTGAGTTCGATTCCTATCGAGGATATGAAATATTTCATATTTTCATTTCTCCGTTCTGGTGACGAGGCAAAGCGTGGCGTTAATATCTAACAGTCAACACGTAGTATTACTAAATATGGCGGAGAGTGGAGAAAATAAGTGGTTTGATGAGAACGGAGTATTTTGACTCTAGATTCGCAGATTACCTGCTATGCGCGGACGTGAAGCAAAAAATAAAAATACATTTTCACAATAGAATAATACAAAAAACCTAATTGAAATGTAACGCAATTTAAATTAAAACGTAGATTAAGGCACTTAGTGTATTAGCTCCTAAGAATCCAGACGCATCGACAGATTAAAGTATTGAAATTCCATCACCCGAATTAGTGGGAACGCGAATGGAAAACGAGTGAATCGCGCACTTCAAATTAAATTTATTGCTATACGACATATTCACACTAAAATACGTTGTAATATATATATATATATATATATATATTGTTATTTTCTTACTCTACTTCAACTAACTTCTTCTTCTTCTTCTTCTTCATGGCATTTATCTCGGCTATTGCCAGGGCCTGACTTCCTATTTAACCTACTCCACTTTGCACGGTCTGCAGCGTATAGAGTAAAATGTAATAAACTGATGACAAATTTAATAGTAATATCATCAGGAAACTCGGCAGAAAAACGTAGCGTATGTGACAACACGATAATATGGTGTTATCGAGGAAGTCTGGTGATGGAGTTAGGATCTGAATAGTGGAACTCCTCAGAGGAACTAATAAGTAACAATCTAAATTAGTCTCATATACTTACAGATACGAGTACATTCTTATATCGATTTCATTTAGAGATAAATGAAATTGATATTCTTTGTTTATTTATCTATACATATATTGATTGTTTACTCACATAAAAAAGTTCTACTCTTATATGCTGCACGTACATCATATTATAAAATATTCTATCGCGTAGTAAAAGCACAAGTCTTGGGCCTCTTAGATATTGAGAAGCTGTCATGGCGTTAGAACAGAATCTGTAAATAAATGATTAACGATCGAGCCCCACTCGGGAGAATTTTTTTTGGAAATGTCTCGATTTCAGAAGCCGGAGAATAAAGCTTATTAACATTAGTTTCTTTTTGTCTGGCGGTATAAAGGACGATGTTTTTTTTTTTTAAATAAAATGTTTAGTCTTTTGTGTTTCAGTCAATAACATATATTTTTTGCAGATTACTAAAACAAATATTTCATATACAGATTACAAAAACCAAATAAAACATTAAAAAATAAATAAATACGAAACTTACAATTTTCAATGGTTAAAATTTCAATTTCGAGCTATCATACGTGGATACGTGTTTTCGCGCGTCATACAAAAAGGACGTTTCGAATGGTCCGCGTTTCCCATCTGCCGGCGACAAATTACGTCATACGTCATGAACCGCGATCATATCTCTGGACGTCGGGCGAAATACGATTTTCAATACTGTCCGGCAGTATGGAGGCTTTGCTGGTGCGAGTATATGTAGTTTGCCTCACTGTAACTTTAGTGAACATAAATTTAAGTTTTTAAAGGAAATTTGCTTTTATATGTAATATTTTGTTATTATATACGATTATTTTGGCTTAGTAAACTGTAGTAAATAAAGAAACCTGGAGGCATTGCGTGTTTACTACGACTGGAGATCGAACCCAAAAACTTCCTGAATATTTTTTTTACAAACACATTCATTCGTAACGTTTATTGAAACAGATGAACATTTTTACCTTCTGTTTCGAAACAGGATCGATTCACTTGATTGATGTCAGCCTGATGCGTCGCCTAATGCTCGCAAGATTGATCTATTCCTTATCTCCTTTAAATTCGATGATGCAAGATAACAGTGATGAATACGATATTAAACCGTGTGTTTCTATGTACTTTACATAATGCGATTTCTGGAATATGTTGTAACTGGATAGGTAAATAGACTAGAATATTACTGGAGTACATTGTATGGAGAGATATCGTGAGCAGTGTTCGTTATTTATATTTTAGACTAGGGCTTCGCCCCTCGCTCGTTTCGTTCACATTACTTCAACTTTAATGTTAAAAGAATAACATTATTTCATGAACCTATTATTGCTTAGAGTAAAAAACTATTTCTCCAATATCAGGAATTATCGATTTGATTCTTTTAAAAATCTCTACCGCAACGCGACGCAAGATATTTGTATATATAATAGAAAGATATGATTACTTTTATTTGATTTGCCGTGTTAGTTTGTGTGTCATTGTATGTAAAATCTTGCGAGTTAGATTTGAGCCACTGTTACAAGTCCAATTGAGCTGAAATATGGATAAAAATCGAGGCCAGCCGTGGCGCAGAGGCACAGAGTTTTAACTGAGGCAAACTGTAAACGCGACAGGTTGTGGCTCTGGTGTCGAGGCAAAGTGCAGCGTTGAATTCACTAATCACTACACCTTTATTTTAAAAAATAAACATGTCTTTTTAACGCAATACTTAGAAGAAGCACTTGAATAAGTAAAAAATATAGCCGCCATTTGCTGTTCTATTAAAGAACGAAATTCTTGTAAGCTCCACTTGACCTGTCCAAGAGTGCCGGCGTGCAAACCTTATTACCGTGTTTAATCCTCTTATGAGACCCCGTCGATCCTCCTATATCCTCTTTTAACCTCGAAGCATGTTGAATTTTTATTTTTCAAAAAGTTTCTTGTTTGACTTTCAATAATTGGCTGTAATATTTGGAGCCTTTGTGGCCCAGTGAGACATCAACTATGGGCTTGTGGGTTTCACTCCTACTCGGGGGAATGAACTATTTTCATGTCTTCGCTCTGCTGAGACAAAGTGTGGTGATGGGTCTCTCTACTTAACATTCACATGAGCTATTATGGTTTCAATGTAGATTTAGATTAGTAGTAATTTCGTGTTCCAGTCAAATAACTTGGCTCTATTACAAGCCGTCAAAACTGAACACCTCACTTTGCTTCGACTTGACAGAGCGAAGAAATAAAAATATAAATTTAAATAAATATCTCATTTCCTCGAGTTCGAATCGAACCCACAACCAGTCGATGTTACAGTCACGACTGGCATTATATTTACTTTGATTGTTTTATATCAAGTTAAATAATTTTTTATTTAATAATTTTTTACGTGGAAAACCGAATAAATCTTTGAGAATAATTTGTATAATAATAATATACAATTAAGTTCAAAAACTGAAACCCGACAATTATGCTCATACTGAATATAAATACTGGTCAAAACTTTTCCTCCTTTTGCTTCGCCATATTTAATTTCATTTCATTATTTCTGCTTCATGCTGTATCCCGCACACAGCAGGGCAGACAGAGAGAACCTAGTGTTAAGACACTCCGTTCCCCACTTTCTGCCGAATTCTGGAGGCATTGCGTGTTGAGTGGCAGAACTCAATGCCGCCCTTTGCCACGACACCAGAGCGAAGAAGAAAATATAGTACAGAGAAAATACAGTAGCCCTGCGTCTCGCTGCCCAAAAAATAATATTGTTATCTATTTAAACTTGCCGTATTAGTTTAGGATACAACATTTGCTATTTGATTTATAACAGGAGGTCATTTATTCAATTTTCTCTATTTGCCATTAATTTGTGCCCAAATTAATATTGTACCAGCATTTGAAAAGGGATTCTTTTGGTAATTATACGTTATGGATTTATATTTTAACATAACATTTTCAGCTTCACGCTGTATCCTGCACACAGCAGGGTAGGCAGAGGGACCCTAGTGTTACGACACTCCGTTCCACACTTTATGTCGAATTTAGAAAGCGTTGCGCGTTGAACGGCAATTTTCGTATTTATAAAAATGCGAAAATTGCATACAGTTGTGTATAGTGTATTCTTCAGAGCGCAAAATAAACTCAGGGGATTTGATCATTAAAAAACCAATTAGTTAGAAACATTCCACTTGTGCACTTAAATTTTAATATCCTGTAATTGATTAAGCTTAGAGTTGTTTTACCACCTTTTCCGAGACATCGCACTTAAAACGTAAGAGGCTGTTAAAGGTGAAGAGCTGTAAATCTAAAAGAACATAATATCAATTCTAATTACTAGTAAAGGAAACGTTGTTTGTTAAACGAGCTCAGGTAAATGCTAGTTTGCCATAAACAGATATGACTAGAGAAAATTTGAAAATTACTCAGGTTTTTCTAAATATTGTTAGAAATCAGAAGCGGTACTCAGATCTCATCGACCTGGACACGCTGGTGGTGGAAGGACCTACCTACGAAGACCACACAGCAGTCCACTACTTTGCCAATCAGGTGTTAGTTCCATACTGTTATATACGGAATAAAGCGTCACGCTAAAATTTATATTAACTAGTAAAATTTGAACCTGCACTAACTGTTAGATACAACCATGCAGAGTTATTCGTTTCATTACTTTTTATAAATTTATTTCACCAAATTGTTAAATCCCTATAAATTTTTAACTTTTTAGGGATTGGACTTTCAAAAATTCTTTATTACTGAATTCCTTCGCTTTTATATCCAGTCATTCAGTCATTTATCAGAGTTATGTATCAGATCACCTTTTTTTAAAATCTTCTCTTTATTAATTTTCTTAATTTACGGCAATGCCTCCAGAATTTGGCAGACAGTGGGGAACGGAGCGTCTTAACACGAGGTCCTCGCGAGATTCAGCGTGAAGCTGATAAATTAAATCATTCTTTTTTTATGGTTTTTGTTATCTCTTAAATTATTTTCTATAATATATTAGTATTTTATCGAAAATATTGTTAAAATGTAATCGATTTGCTTAAATAAATTTAATGTATATGCGAATGAGTGACATAAATTTGTGGTAAATGTGTGGTATCCCGTAGTGGCGCTGTTCGACTCCCACTCAAGCGAGTTAAATATTTTATATGTTAATTTTATATATTCATTCGCTGCGGTGAGGATGCAAAGCGCGGCGTTGAGTTCCACTACTCAAGGGAACTACGTCAATGGCTACGAAGTGTCTTACCATTTTTTAGTAATCAAATTTATTTTTAAACATCTTATGTTGGATGGATATTTACTTCCGTATTATGCTAAATCTATAATATTAAATGGACTTAGCCGAAATTTATAGTTATACATCTTACTAATCAGAATAACATACAAATAATGTAAAAAATATATAATTTGGCTATAAAATAAGTTTTATGGTCGTCGTCCTATAAGCTTAGGTTCTCTAATAGTTGTTATAATCGGGAGCTTATAACAACGGTCGTTACTAAACGCAAACATAATAATGTAAATTGTAGATATCTTAACTAACCGAGAACTGCCACCAATTTGTACATATTTGATTGAACAGACGTTTATTGGAATCCTTGGCT
>JBAIZZ010000053.1:970084-1102506 GCA_037355905.1 Heliconius aoede | reverse complement strand
AATATTGTTAAAGATCGTGTGCTATGTATATATATATATATATATATGAATGGAAAATGAAAATTATTTCGTATGGTTTCTTATGAAATTGCCGAAATATGTTGGGTACCGTTTAACGGAACGGGAATTTTAAATATATCTTCGTTTTTGGTGTTGTATTTTGTTTCTCGTTTGAAAATTAATATTGTTTCGATATCGAAACGGTAATTAATTTTTAATACACTAACCACTTGTCCTGACTTTGCTCGAAAATATAAAACAATTTTAAAATATTTGGTAATGTAAGCATTTTTAGCAAGAATTGAACTGACCCCTAAGCTGTACCTTCTCCTAAAAATATCTTTATAAAAATCTCCCTACAGTACCCTAAATCTCTCTCTCTCTACACATCTCTTTCACCGCTCATCTCACTGTTATATCCTCTTCATACATACCCTTCAGGAGTTCCTCATGCTTTTTACGTGATACTTCTCCAGTTTCACGTCATCAGTACGGAACATGACTTATCTATGACCTTATGACTTACTTCATGTGACCAACTATAGTCACATGAAAAATATTTTAACTACACTATATAGTGTACCGTGTGCGCATATACGCGCACTGGCACTACATAATTAAAAAATAATAATAGTAGTAACTTAAGAAAAACACTTGAAATAAAAAAAAAGGATAATTATTATAAAATTTTTCAAACTACAACTATCATTTATTTTCAAGTATTCTTTAACTAATATTAAACGCACGTTCAGAGACGATATTAAACTTAAACGGATAGTGTCGTTATTTTACGTACTGCACTATAAAATAATTACGTAGAAAATGAGAGAATATTCCTTCGCCCTAGATAAAAAAAACGTAGAAAAATATAAACCCATTCGTATATATATATGAGAGAAATTGAAACTGGTTTCTCGATGGACAGGTGTTAAAGTACACACGCAGCTCGCAAATACTGAATATTCTATATGTCTTGAATGAATAGCGCCCTGCTTTCGTTGCGTATTCAGTTTTATACTCCCTCTGCGCGCGTTGCATCACTGCCATGGATATCTTATGTATATTGAGGCTAGCTAAGCTATTACGAATATATATTATGTTTTTTTTCTTTTTAATTGAACTTATATCCCGCACATTGCAGGATAGGCAGAGGGAACCTAGTGTTACACTCAGTTCCCCATTTTGCTCTGAATTTATGAGGCATTGCGTGTTGAATGAGGATATTTAAAGTGATGCTCTATTTACCAGACCAAGAGAGAAGAAAAGTCAAAGTGAAGAAATATTAATTGATAATAATTCATTCCCCGAGTCGGGATCGAACCCATAACCGCTGAAAAGGTTAAAATGAATTACATATGTATTTATGTATGTATATACCCATGACTGATTTTCTGCAAGCAGTTAGTAGGCTTGAGTCTAGAGTAGCTGGTTTTTGGGTCTTTGGGATTTTTTTTTTCAGATTCACGCTGTATGCCGCTTGTAACACGGTAGGCTGAGAGATGTCAAGACACTCCGATTCTCATTTTCCGCCGATTTGTAGAGGCAGAGTGTTGAGTGGCGGACATCACCGCCGTCCTTTGTCTCGTAGCCAGAGTGAATATTTACTTTCATAAAAATATACATTTTCACTTTAAATAATATACATATTTAACACCTTCGAGTGAGAATCGAACCCACAATATATCTCATTTACAGTTTCACGCTTGTGCCCCAGCACCCCCGTTCTTCAATTACTATTAAAGCATGCTCAGAGGCTGCGGCACAGCGTTAAACACAATGTACATTTAAAATTCCATTTCCGACTACGTGATCGCATGTGTTACGATCCGTTCTGATTTCGGAGTGAGCCGCTGTGCGCTTCCGGCCGGATGTACTCCTCCCCCCTCCGCCCTCTTTGTGTTTTTTATTGTCGTTCTCATTTCCTCGAGATACTGATGTTCAAATATTTTGGAATACTGCATTTTTTTATTTTTTAAATATTTTAATATAAGGCGTATCACAAGATAAATTACTGTAAACGTAAATGTGTGTAAAATATTGTGTTTTTAAGATATAACATGAGAGAGAATCGAACCCAGTCGCACGCTTGTACCCCTGCGAAATGACTGGCCACTATATATATGTATAGAAAAAAAAAGTATAAAATCTAAATATAATAGATTTCATAAAGACTATTTCAACAAATGACTTTTGTACACTACAGCAATATTAATAGAAGCTACATAAGCTCTATTTGCAGTATCAGTAAGTAAATTGTGATTGTTATAAATATTTTAATAAAAGTTTGATATGTTTTATATATATTTGTTTATTATAAAATATGGGAATGAACAATCGGGTAAATAGTAGGGATAAGTAAAGAGATATTTATTGAAATTTTATTATGTTATACATATGTTTGTTTGATTAATGAAAAAAGTTATTAGAGTATTTTTTATTAGCTTAATGCTGAATCCAAATAACGTCTAAAAGTATAATGAACCAAAAATAGCTTTAGAATTATACAGAAATAATGTCTCTTTAAGTCTCAGTAATGTCTCTCTACCGGCTACTGTATAGCATATTGTTTCAAAAAAGCTTTACACATTTCCTGTAGGTATGACTGAGCTACCTTAATATGTCGGTAACAATGTAAGAAACTTATTTTGGCTTCACGCTGTATAAACGCGACAGAACAGAACAAACGCACGCGAGTTCGATTCCTATCGAGGATATGAAATATTTCATATTTTCATTTCTCCGTTCTGGTGACGACAAAGCGTGGCATTAATGTCTGCCGGTCAACACGCAGTGTTTCTAAATATGGCGGAGAGTGGAGAAAATAAGTGGCTTGATGAGAACGGAGTATTTTGACTCTAGATTCGCAGATTACCTGCTATGCGCGGACGTGAAGCCAAAAATAAAAATACATTTTCACAATAGAATAAGACAAGAAACCCAATTGAAATGTAACGTAATTTAAATTAAAACGTAGATTAAAGCACTTAGTGTATTAGCTCCTAAGAATCCAGACGCATCGACAGATTAAAGTATTGAAATTCCATCACCCGAATTAGTGGGAACGCGAATGGAAAACGAGTGAATCGCGCACTTTAAATTAAATTTATTGCTATACGACATATTCACACTAAAATACGTTGTAAAATATATGTATATTGTTATTTTCTTACTCTACTTCAACTAACTTCTTCTTCTTCTTCTTCTTCATGGCATTTATCTCGGCTATTGCCAGGGCCTGACTTCCTATTTAACCTACTCCACTTTGCACGGTCTGCAGCGTATAGAGTAAAATGTAATAAACTGATGACAAATTTAATAGTAATATCATCAGGAAACTCGGCAGAAAAACGTAGCGTATGTAACAACACGATAATATGGTGTTATCGAGGAAGTCTGGTGATGGAGTTAGGATCTGAATAGTGGAACTCCTCAGAGGAACTAATAAGTAACAATCTAAATTAGTCTCATATACTTACAGATACGAGTACATTCTTATATCGATTTCATTTAGAGATAAATGAAATTGATATTCTTTGTTTATTTATCTATACATATATTGATTGTTTATTCACATAAAAAAGTTCTACTCTTATATGCTGCACGTACATCATATTATAAAACATTCTATCGTGTAGTAAAAACACAAGTCTTGGGCCTCTTAGATACTGAGAAGCTGTCATGGCGTAGTGGAACAGAATCTGTAAATAAATGATTAACGATCGAGCCCCACTAGGGAGATTTTTTTTTTGAAATGTCTCGATTTCAGAAGCCGGAGAATAAAGCTTATTAACATATGTTTCTTTTTGCCTGGCGGTATAAAGGACGATGTTTTTTAAAAAAAAAAAAAAATGTTTAGTCTTTTGTGTTTCAGTCAATAACATACATTTTATACAGATTACTAAAACAAATATTTCATGTACAGATTACAAAAACCAAATAAAACAAAAAAAAAAAAATAAATACGAAACTTACAATTTTCAATGGTTAAAATTTCAATTTCGGGCTATCATACGTGGATACGTGTTTTCGCGCGTCATACAAAAAGGACGTTTCGAATGGTCCGCGTTTCCCATCTGCCGGCGACAAATTACGTCATACGTCATGAACCGCGATCATATCTCTGGACGTCGGGCGAAATACGATTTTCAATACTGTCCGGCAGTATGGAGG
The DNA here is from genome assembly GCA_037355905.1 of Heliconius aoede. Classification (NCBI taxonomy): domain Eukaryota; kingdom Metazoa; phylum Arthropoda; class Insecta; order Lepidoptera; family Nymphalidae; genus Heliconius; species Heliconius aoede. The sequence continues at coordinate 1,098,336 of JBAIZZ010000053.1, read as the reverse complement.
CTTTGCTGCTACGAGTATATGTGCTTTACTGTAACTTTAGTGAACATAAATTTAAGTTTTTAAAGGAAATTTGCTTTTATATGTAATATTTTGTATCATATACGATTATTTTGGCTTAGTAAACTGTAGTAAATAAAGAAACCTGGAGGCATTGCGTGTTTACTACGACTGGAGATCGAACCCAAAAACTTCCTGAATATTTTTTTTACAAACACATTCATTCGTAACGCTTATTGAAACAGATGAACATTTTTACCTTCTGTTTCGAAACAGGATCGATTCACTTGATTGATGTCAGCCTGATGCGTCGCCTAATGCTCGCAAGATTGATCTATTCCTTATCTCCTTTAAATTCGATGATGCAAGATAACAGTGATGAATACGATATTAAACCGTGTGTTTCTATGTACTTTACATAATGCGGTTTCTGGAATATGTTGTAACTGGATAGGTAAATAGACTAGAATATTACTGGAGTACATTGTATGGAGAGATATCGTGAGCAGTGTTCGTTATTTATATTTTAGATTAGGGCTTCGCCCCTCGCTCGCTTCGTTCACATTACTTCAACTTTCAATATTAAAAGAATAACATTATTTCATGAACCTATTATTGCTTAGAGTAAAAAACTATTTCTCAAATACCAGGAATTATCGATTTGATTCTTTTAAAAATCTCTACCGCAACGCAACGCAAGATATTTGTATATAATAGATAGATATGATTACTTTTATATGACTTGCTGTGTTAGTTTGTGTGTCATTGTATGTAAAATCTTGCGAGTTGGATTTGAGCCACTGCTACATGTCCAATTGAGCTGAAATCTGGATAAAAATTGAGACCAGCCGTGGCGCAGAGGCACAGAGTTGGAACTGAGACAAACTGTAAACGCGACAGGTTGTGGCTCTGGTGTCGAGGCAAAGTGCAGCGTTGAATTCACTAATCACTACAACTTTATTTAAAAAAATTACATGTCTTTTTAATGCAATACTTAGAAGAAGCACTTGAATAAGTAAAAAATATAGCCGCCATTTGCTGTTCTATTAAGGAACGAAATTCTTGTAAGCTCCACTTGACCTGTCCAAGAGTGCCGGCGTGCAAACCTTATTACCGTGTTTAATCCTCTTATGAGACCCCGTCGATCCTCCTATATCCTCTTTTAACCTCGAAGCATGTTGAATTTTTATTTTTTAAAAAGTTTCTTGTTTGACTTTCAATAATTGGCTGTAATATTTGGAGCCTTTGTGGCCCAGTGAGACATCAACTATGGGCTTGTGGATTTCATTCCTACTCGGGGGAATTAACTATTTTCATGTCCTCGCTCTGCTGAGACAAAGATTGGTATGGTTTCAATGTACATTTCGATTACTAATAATTTCGTGTTCCAGTCAAATAACTTGGCTCTATTATACACCGTCGGAACTGAACGCCGCACTTTGCCTCGACTTGACAGATCGAAGAAATAAAAATATAAATTTTTAATAAATATCTCACTTCCTCGAGTTCGAATCGAACCCACATTCACATGCATTATATTTACTTTGTTTTCAAAGTAAAGTTCAAAAACTGAAACCCGACAATCATGCTCATACTGAATATAAATACTGGTCAAAACTTTTCCTCCTTTTGCTTCGCCATATTTCATTTCATTTCATTTCGTTATTTCTGCTTCACGCTGTATCCCGCACACAGCAGGGTAGACAGAGGGAACCTAGTGTTAAGACACTCCGTTCCCCATTTTCTGCCGAATTCTGGAGGCATTGCGTGTTGAGTGGCAGAACTCAACGCCGTCCTTTGTCTCGACATCAGAGCGAAGAAGAAAATACAGTACAGAGAAAATACAGTAGCCCTGCGTATAGCTGCCCAAAAAATAATATTGTTATCTATTTAAACTTGCCGTATTAGTTTAGGATACAACATTTGCTATTTGATTTATAACAGGAGGTCATTTATTCAATTTTCTCTATTTGCCATTAATTTGTGCCCAAATTAATATTGTACCAGCATTTGAAAATGGATTTTTTGGTAATTACTTTATGGATTTATATTTTAACATAACATTTTCAGCTTCACGCTGTATCCTGCACACAGCAGGGTAGGCAGAGGGACCCTAGTGTTACGACACTCCGTTCCACACTTTATGTCGAATTTAGAAAGCGTTGCGCGTTGAACGGCAATTTTCGTATTTATAAAAATACGAAAATTGCCTACAGTTATGTATAGTGTATTCTTCAGAGTGTAAAATAAACTCCGGGGATTTGGTCATAAAAAAACCAATTAGTTAGAAACATTCCACTTGTGTACTTAAATTTTAATATCCTGTAATTGATTAAGCTTAGAGTTGTTTTACCACCTTTTCCGAGACATCGCACTTAAAACGTAAGAGGCTGTTAAAGGTGAAGAGCTGTAAATCTAAAAGAACATAATATCAATTTTAATTACTAGTAAAGGAAACGTTGTTTGTTAAACGAGCTCAGGTAAATGCTAGTTTGCCATAAACAGATATGACTAGAGAAAATTTGAAAATTACCCAGGTATCAGTTTTTCTTCTAACTATTGTTAGAAATCAGAAGCGGTACCCAGATCTTATCGACCTGGAAACACTGGTGGTGGAAGGATCTACCTACGAAGACCACACAGCAGTCCACTACTTTGCCACGTAATCAGGTGTTAGTTCCATACTGTTATATACGGAATAAAGCGTCACGCTAAAATATATATTATATAGTAAAATTTGAACCTGCACTAATTGTTAGATACAATCATGCAGAGTTATTCGTTTCATTACTTTTTATGAATTTATTTTATCAAATTGTTAAATCCCTATTAATTTTTGACTCTTTAGGGATTGGACTTTCAAAAATTCTTTATTAGTGAATTCCTTCGCTTTTATATCCAGTCATTCAGTCATTTGAGTTATGTATCAGATATTAATCAGATACCTTTTTTTTTAAATCTTCTCTTTATTAATTTTCTTAATTTAAGGCAATGCCAACAGAATTTGGCAGAAAGTGGAGAACGGAGTGTCTTAACACGAGGTCCTCGCTGTGTGCGAGATTCAGCGTGAAGCTGATAAATAAAATAAATCTTTTTTTAATGGTATTTGTTATCTCTTAAATTAATTTCTATAATATATTAGTAATAAATATAATTTATCGAAAATATTGTTTAAATGTAATCGATTTGCTTAAATAAATTTAATGTATATATTTAATGGATATATTCGAATGAGTGTCACAGTATCATAAATTTGTGGTAAATGTTTGGTATCCCGTAGTGGCGCTGTTCGATTTCCACTCAAGCGAGTTAAATATTTTATATGTTAATTTTATATATTCATTCGCTGCGGTGAGGATACAAAGCGCGGCGTTGAGTTCCACTACTCAAGGGAACTACGTCAATGGTTACGAAGTGTCTTACCATTTTTTTGTAATCAAATTAATTTTTAAACATCTTATTTTGAATGGATATATACTTCCGTATTATGTTAAATTTATAATATTAAATGGACTTAGCCGAAATTTATAGTTATATATCTTATTAATCAGAATAATACATACAAATAATTTAAAAAAAAATATAACTTGGCTATAAAATACGTTCTATAAACCATGGTCGTCGTCCTATAAGCCTCTAGGTCCTATAGGTTCTCTAATAGTTGTTACAAGCGGGAGCTTATAACAACGGTCGTTACTAAACGCAAACATAATAATGTAAATTGTAGATATCTTAACTAACCGAGAACTGCCATTAATTTGTACATATTTGATTGAACAGACGTTTATTGGAATCCTTGGCTGTGTTGATTTTGTCTGAGCGTCAGGTTCCACAGGTTAGTTCTAATTGTTTCCGGTCTATCTAGCTTTTACAATTTCATATTTCTACCGATTTGAATGTAAAATTTGAATTTGCAAGTGAAAACTCTTTTGGTGTTCGTATTTTGTATGGTGAGATGAAGCCTTGGTAATTGTTAATCGTAATTTTTTTGATCACGTAATTTTATTTCGGGTAGTGTAAAAATTAAAGAATACATTAACCAATTAAGGCCATCGTGGCGCAGTGGCAGAAGGGTATGACTGTAACGTGACTGTTGTGGGTTCAATGCCTACTCGAGGAAGTGACATATTTATTTACGTTTATATTTCCATTTTCTTCGCTCTGGTATCGAGGTAAAGCGCGGCGTTTAGTTCTGCCACTCAAAACGCAATACCTCCAGAAATCGGCACAAAGTGGGAAACGGAGTGTCTTAACACCGATGATATTATTATTATCATTAATCAATCAGCTTCACGCAGTATCCCACACACAGCAGAGTAGACAGAAGAAGCCTCGTGTTAAGACACTAAGTTCTCCACTATAATATACCGGTTATATTTTAATAAAGATTTTGTATAACTTGAGTAATATAAAAATATACATTTAAGTGGGCGAAGGCGTTTGGGCCGCTAGTATAATATATAATTGCGTTTCTACCGTAAGCTTGAGTAATTACCATGAATATGAGCTTCATAAGTTAAATCGAACGTATCTTTCACGACCAAGCTCGCTTTTACGAAATTTTCATTGAATGAAAACTACGATTTTTTTTTTAATTCCTTTTTCTTATGCTACCTTTTCCCGTTTTAATTCTGCTTGGGATTTAGTCTCGCAACCGACCTACATTTGACATACGCTTTGTATTCGTATACTTTACGTGGTATGTGTCTTAGTTAAGGCTAACCTTAAAAGAGATTTTTTGATTTTAATTACCACAGCGAGAAAATGAATATATTTAAATATTTATTTTAGACATTTTTAAAGGGTTTTTGTAAGAATCTCCCTACAGAGATGCTAACAACATAAATAAGTGGTGACACGCCTATAAGAATTTCGACGTAGTTCGATGAGAAAGTATGGCCTAGTTCGTCAGAGCGCTGGGACGGTTTCCTATGAGGTCCACGTTAATATACGTTCAAATTTATACACGTTTTCTTAAATGATTAATTCCCCAAAAGGGAAACTGAACCCACAGCTGTCGCATTTACAGTCGCACGCTCGTGCCGCTGCGCCGACTGGTATCAAAGTAACTTATATATATGTATCATAAAAGCTAAAAACACCGTAAAACTTTTAAAAAACATTTTTCCAATATCACAAAAAGCATTGAGTATTATAAAGTTCCACACACACAACTTTTCTTATACTTTTAATTATAAAGTTCCACAAAACAAAATTACTTTTTTGTGGACATTTCCCTACAATAAATCTCTGAAGGTAACTAGTTTTATGAATCGAAAGGGTTCCTCGACAGGTTACATTAGGGGACTGATGCTATCATTGATCGCTGTTTCAGGTAAACTTTATTGCTATTATTTTTGTTTTACGACAACAGTTCTAAATTAAACTTTAATTTACATATTTTCTTTGTATTTTGAGCTCAACTTAATGCTCAACACGTAATGCCTCCAGAATTCGGCAGAAAGTGGGGAACGAAGTGTCTTAACACTAGGTTCCCTCTGCGTACCCTGCTGTGTGCGGGATACAACGTGAAGCTGAATATAATAAAAAGGCTAATTGCAAAAGCTTCCATAATAAAAAAAATTATAATTTATAAGTAAGGTTTTGCTTTGCTGATTTAGATACGATAATGAACACGCCACTTCCATTCATACGTAATGTAGAAATACTAGTAGTTATTAATACTAACACGCGCTGTTGTGAGGAAGTCACACAGCTTATGACGATCGCTTGTGAGTTCGATTCCCACTTGTGGGAATCAATTATTTTATATTATTGATGATGAAACAATGCACGGCTGTAAGTTTCACCGTTAAACAACATTGTATCGAAGATTGATAGCGAGTGGGGAGCGAAGAGTCTTAACACTAAGTTCAATCTGTGCTACTATGCCGGCTATATACTACGTAAGTCTCTTGCTGCACCTGCTTTGATTATAGGTTAAAAAATAAAAATATTTAATAATAATAATTATTATTAATTAAACGAGCTACATAATATATTTTATTGGTTTCCGCTTCAGAACCCCAAACAAAACACAAAGCTAAGTTATTAATCACCGAAAAGTATAAACCGTTTTAATTGTGAAAATTTTAATTCAAAATGATTCGGTGGAGCAATTATTTTTCCGGAAGGCTAAATACGAGGCCCGAGGTGCGGACGCGGTCGCGGTGACAGCTTGCGGCTGTCACCACTTGTTTTATGGCGCGTGCCCGTTGTTCAATCAAATATTTGAATTTCAACTTTATTTTTGTATTATAGTGACGTTGAGTTCTGCCGCTCAAGACGCAATACCTCCAGAATTCGACAGAAAGTGGGGACCGGAGTGTCTTAACACTAGGTTCCCTCTGCCTACCCTGTGTGCGGGATACAGCGTGTAGATGATACATACATACAATTGTATTATATTTAACTAATAATGTCATACTGGTGCAATGGAGTGGAATCGCGCTATATTGCCATCGATACCAACTCAAGGTCATAAATATCTATCTCAGCTTCACGCTGTATCCTGCACTTAGCAGGGTAGGCAGAGGGAGCCTAGTGTGAATACACTTACTTTCTGCGTATTCTGGAAGTATTGCGTGTTGAATGGCGGGACTCAACGCCAGGCTTTTTCCTTGGTGCCAGAGTGAAAAAATGAAAGTATAAAATATAATAAATAGTGATTCATTCGCCCAAGGGAGAATCGACCCCACAACCGTAAAGTTACGGTTTAATATTTTCATTACAGCGTGAAGCTAATTGTAATAAACAATATGAAGTACCGTAGTACAATGGACACATTCCCATAGTGACGTTGCGTGATTTGCGAATCGCGGTGTCGTATACAACTACGTTATAATATAATCGCGTTGAAACCGTTAATTTCATATTAAAGTTAGAAATGATAACAAATGTTCATACTGAGTACTTTGTAAAGGACTTAGAATTTTTTAAGTTTTATTGTGATATTTTTAGATTTAAAATATGAGGATTGGATTCTAAGAAATATTATTTATTAGATTTTTTAATTTTACCACTTACATCAATATATTATTAAGAATTCGCTGGGAAATTGAAATACAGATTGTTTTTACACTAATAACAGATGGACGGATAGAGGACGACGACGACGTTGGGCGGAAAGTAAAGAAAGGAATGTCTTAATAAACATATATGTCGTACGTATGAAATAATATCTATTGAATGTCATGCAGGATAGCTGACAGTTCATGTAATATTTAAATTATACCATTGAAATTTTTGCCGGCTCTTCTCAGCAGCACTGCCTTCCGAACCGGTGGTAGCTTTTTTGATTATATATCATTCGACAATTCAAAAATTCTTTGAGTAAAGAATATTTTGGATTTTGAATTTGAATACTAGACTCAATTTTAAATCAGTTGTCGTAAAGATGATAAGCATGTTTATTAACATTCTGTTTTTAAATCAAGTGAAACTTGACGCGGCGTTGAGTTCTGCCACTGTAAAAACAATGTCTCGATTTCGGTAGAAACTCTATAGCGGAGAATTTTGATTTCTACCTACATAATAATCCACAAACATACATACAAAACATTTAACGTATAACATTATATGTAAAAAATTTTTTAAGTATAACATTTAAAAAGCTAATTTCAATTAAAAAAATAAAACCACAAAATTCAATTATTATATCAAACACACCGAGACCGCCATAATACTTTAAATCGTTATAACACTCACTACGTACCATAACAGAGCAACGTTTAATATTTATCGGAAAAATCTAATTTTTCCCGGAAAAATAAATGATATTAATCGGAAATATAAATTAAAACGAGATTTAATCGGGCCTACAAAATCACATGTCACCAGATGTATGGCGGATACGCATGGAGCGAAAAGGTTGGATGGTTTTTAATATGATATGAAGATTTTTCTCATAGTTTGCTTAATTAAATTTTATGAAAATCGTATGTTTTAAATTTTTTAGGAACAAACTTTTGCACGATAATGAAAAATCATGTTTATATATCCAACGCTTATAAAGAAAAATAAAATATTAAGGCCCGACGTGGCGCGCATAAACGCGAAAGGTTATGGGGTTTAATTCTAACTAGAATGAATGAAATATTTCAAATTTTCATTTTCTCGCTCTGGTAACGAGACAAAGCGCAGCGTTGAGTCCCGCCACTCAACACGTGATGCCTTCAGAATACGGCGGAAATTGGAGGACGGAAATATCTTAATGGGGTCGGAGTATATTAAAAGTTTCTGTTAGGTTCCGAGGTTCCCTGTGCATAATTAGCCCGGTAGGTGTCCCCACACTTATTCTTAATTACATGTAGTGTAGAAAAAAAGGGATAAAGTGGTTTCTATACACTTGGCTTTGGGTTTCGTCTTCATCATAGAATATTTATTATTTTTTCATCACGAGTTTTAGCACGATCTCTTTTAAAACGCTAGAAACAAATCTCATAAAGAACACAACTTAACAATAAATATACACAGTTTTTATTTAACTTATGTAAAAAAGTATATATTGTGTAATATATACAAATACTTTAAAAATAACCAGGATTTTTCCATTTAAATAAAAAACAAAAAACAAAAATTTTATTCCATATTATATTCCAATCAGTTCTCTACCCTCCCCCCACTCAAGCCTGCCATTGCTATAATAAATTCTCTGTCTGTATATTTATAATGGACACATCCATTCTACTTAAATGAGGAATCAAGTACAGGCCCAGTCTATGTTTAACTTCCGCTAATTGTTTGCACGCGGGCCAGTGTATCTTGGTCCACGCTGTATTTGCCGTGCTACTTGGTCTATAGGTTATATTCAACTTTGTATTTTTCAAAAAAGTATTTTTTTAATTTCATGCTACATCCATTATATAGCAGGGTAGGCAGAGCAAACATGAGAATCTAGGATTAAGACACTCCGTTCCCAAGATACTTCCGTTCTACATTTTTCACCAAATTCTGGAGGCAATGCAGGTTGAGAGGGGGAACTCAACGTTGCGGCTTACAACGTCACCAGAGCGAAGATAAGAATACAATCAATTTTCGCTAGCAAAATAAAAATATCAATAGAAATCTATATAAAAATGAGTTATTTAAAAAACGAACTCCTTATAAAATGTGGTGTATAGTACTTTTGTAAAAGTTTATTTTTAATTTCCAGTTCTCAAGGTAAAAGTCTCTCAGAAGTGACTGATTTCAGACGAAGTTTCAGTCTTCGAAACTAACAACTAAAACATCGTGAAGTATCTTAGGGACGCTTATATAAGGTATTGCGCCTTAAAACCTAGCGCCACGAGGGAAACAAATATTTGTGTACGACTTTGTATTGGTGTGACACCATTGTAACATTGAAAAATATATATTATTTTGAAGGTATCTATTTATAGACAAGTACGCTTGAGAACTTGTTTATAAAATGTTTTATTAGATAATTTTGAATTTCATCACACATTAAATCATCCAAATTAAATTCTATATTAATACAAAATGTTATTTACAATAGAGATTGGTTTCCAGATACCGGTTTAAAGCTCGAATCTCACTACGTTAGAATTTCTAAAAGTTCTTTTTGTTGTGACAATATATTAAATCTTGTCAGCCCAGGATGCTACCTTTGCAACAAAGAGAAGCACAAAAAAATCACGTCGACGTCATGCTTTCAAAATAAATACTAGTAAAAATATCAATATAATAAATAAAAAAATATTTACATAAAAATCTATGTACGGTATACATGTATGTATGTATAACACATATTTCATTTGAAGTGAGTCCAAAACAAAATGGTCGGTAAACTTAATCTCGCGAAACGATGTATGTACGCTACTCTTAATGTGATTAATAATTAATTCATTTACTACTTCGAAACGGAACTCTGTCATGAAATAAACTTTGTATCTATGTATGTATGTATGTCGTATGTGCAGGCTTAAATAACGTGACGTAATATAATATTGGTTGTCTTGCATGAATAGAGAAGAATAGAGAGAACTTATTAGAGATATTTATAGAAATAAAGAGAGAATAGAGGGAACTTAGTGTTATAACATTCCGTTGGCCACACACCAAACGCTGTTTGTGTGGTGGAACTCAATACCGCGCGTTGTCTTGTTACCACATCGCGGAAATGAAAATAATTCATTCTTCCGAGTGGGATCGAAGCGTAGCGTTTACCGTATTAAGGCGCCAGGCCGGAATTTTATCGCCCAATAGGTACTATTTATATATAAGATATAGGTACTATGTTATTAAGAAGTAGGGCTTCGACCTGACGGATCGATACTCAATCCTGACCTGACGATACTTAAATGATGCGCTCTTTAAACATTCAATGTTCACCTGCTTAGTTACACCTGGTAAGGCAATATATATGATATTCTATTAATGTTGAATGCGTCGTAGCACAGTGGTACAGGGTTTGATTGTAAATGTGACGTTTGTGGGTTTGATTCCCACTTGAATAATAAATAATTCTCATTTCCGTTTTCTCATTCCGTTGCTATCAACAAGGCAACGCGTGGCGCTAAGTCTTACCGTTTATTCTTATTCAATGTCTTGAAAATTGAGTGAGATTTGAGGAATGGAGTGTGTTATTTGGTTTCTACTATTCTCCTTGCTATATACGGGACACGAGATAACTTCAACTTGTAATTTATTTATTTGCTACAAATATTTTCTTAACATGTTTATATATATTTAACTATCCTTTAAAGTCCCTCTAACTAATCGTGGTTATTGGTTGAACTCTTTTTCGAGGTAAGTTTATATTTATAGCGTAAATTTACCTAGAATTCGGCGGAAAAATGGGAACAGAGTATTTTGTTTGTTCAAACGCATATTAATCTGAACATCTTGCATGGAGCAGGGGCACACAGTGTGACTGCACAACCAACTGGTTGTGGGTTCGATCCCCACTCGAGGAGATGAAGTATTTATTAAAATTTATATTTCCATTACTTCGCTCTGGTGTCAAGGCAAAGAGAGGCGTTGTGTTCTGCCAACGCAGTGTCTAAATACTACTACTACTAGGTTTTCTTTGACTACCCTGCCGTGTGCGAGATACAGCATGAAGCTGAAAAAAAAATCTTGCGTAAGACGTCTACAAAGGACACAATTGACAAGCGAAAAAAATCAAATAAATTTGGCACTATTAGGATAAATTTCACACTACAATACATCTTACTTAACAAAATAGAAAAAAATTACAATATAATTGATAGTGACATATATTTGTCCAATTAAATTGGCTTACGCTTGCTAATTTAATAAAAAGACTGGTCAAGTGAAAGTTTTAATTACGCGACGATTAAGACAAAGTGATCCCATAAGGGCCCTGTTTTTTTCTTTTTCAGGTCCCAAACCCTAAAAATATCCTGTCAAAACTTAAAAGCTCTAAGCCAACTTTTAAGCAATAACAGATTCAACCAACTCAAAACTTTTGAGCAAATATGCAGATTAAAACGATCCGCCAGCCTTAAACACATATTCAGTTAAAATGACAGAGAGACAAAGTTGTACAGTCGGTACGGGAGCGTGATTGTTAAAACTTTGTCGTAGTAGGGACTAATATTCTATCCACAGTAATAAGGCAAGGTACGTAAAGTGTGTGGCCGTGTCGCCTGTTTGACGTAGGCTTTATCAAATGTAACGCTGCTGTAAAAGAATAGTTTAATTATTGTAGGTTTTAAATGTTATATTTTAGGACGTGGTATTTTTTTATTATTTCAAGTGTATAATGTAACGAGGAATATTGTAAAGTATTGGCAGTTTTGAGTATATATATATTTTTTAGGTAGGCGGAAGCAATCTAGTGTTATGACACTCCGGTCCCTATTTTCTGCCCAATTTTCGAAGCATTTCTTGTTGTTTTGTATTGAATTTGTGCTGTGAGCGGATAGCAGTGTATTTTATAATATGTAGGATTTTCAGTTATATGTGAGACAAAGAACGAAATTAGATCGAACCCACAACCTTCGTATTAGTACTCAACTGTACCACTGCGCCATAACGCACTGGGCTCTAATTTGCCTATAAGTAATTAGAAATTGTAGCTTCATTTGTAACCATAATTAAATTTCTAAATAATGTGTGATTATTGATCCTTAAGAATATAAATAAAAGATGGGCAATAAAGTAGTAAAGGTATGAGAGTAGATATAAATTTACAAAACGGGCTTGGATTGAAATGAGGAAAAATTATATATTCAATTAATAAATAATTTATTAGAAACAGTAAGTATTACTGTAAAAGTAGGCCAATAACCGCTACAACCCTTTGTCTTGTGTACTCCACAAAGTCTGCTCCACTTTAATTTGATTAAGAGCCTTCTTTCTCTTTGTATAATGCTGTTGATTTTATGTTTTCATTCGATTCATTTTTTTATTATTAAAATTAATATTTTATTTATTTTACTGTTAAATATTAAACATTATTTTTTTTATAATAAGTACGTATATATAATAAGTAAATTAGGGCCAATTGTACCGCAGTGGGATGTCTGTCTGTAAACGTAATAGTTGTGGGTTTGATCACTGACAAAATGCGGTGTTGAGTTCCGCATGTCAATGTGTAAGAAAATTGGAGTATTGAGTAGTACATCACTGCATGGTTTCTGCCAGTTTTATTATGCTGACAAAGTACATTCAAATCAAAGAAAAAAATAGTAGGTGTCCCTTAAAATTTCTTGAAGACTATTTCATATGAATATCAGCTTCTCTTCACATATTATTTACAGGTCTTGTACTATACGAATACATATTCCTTTGCTAAATCATTGATTTAAAAAAGTATAAAAAAATATATTTTTTTCTAGATATAAAAAGTAGCTGTTTATAAATACTACATTATAAATTGCGTGACGAAATTTTGTATATAGATAGGGATATAAACGGTTATGTTGGTACATAAGGAATTTGTGTGTTAAAATCTGATACTACTGACATTTTTATAATAAAAGTTATAGCTTGCAATGTCTATTTGAATATGAATATTTCAATTTTTAAACTAACGTGATAAATGCACTGTGTAGGCAATATATATTAAACTAGTAGATATGGACGTTATTTTTTTTATGATATACCTTTAATTTTCTTTTTTTGGATATTTTTTTTCATGCCAAAATTCGTAACTGTACTCTCCCCTGGTCGACAGGACCTATAAATATGAAATATTGGACATTCATTTCAGCTTATACTTCCTTGTGATCTTAAGATAAATGGAACTGGAATAAGGAAACGGAACCCAACTAAAATAGTCAAGTTATTAAACTCAGTTTTTCATTTACTTTCTATAGAAAAAAACTACAAATGTAATCAAAGTTGTTGGCGTAGACTAGTATTATATTATAAATAAAAAAAAAAAAATACTGCCATATCCATTAAAATAGAATCCACGTAAGATTCTAATTAAAGACCGTGCGTTAATCTCAATTGGTATGTACTCTATGCTGGACTACATAATGTGACGGAATTAGCTATAAATCATGGCTGTGAATTATAAATAGGAATCTTTTAACTTTTTCGGTAATTGGATGGAATATTAGATTACTTTTTGTTAGTTTTTTCTTCTTGTATTTTTACACTCTTCTTGTGATTGTTTCTGGGTATACCTAAACGAGTTTATTTTTAGCTTCACGCTGTATCCCGTATGTAGCAGGGTAGTCTGATGAAAACTGGGAACCCAATGTTAAGATATTCTCTTCCCATTATGATACTTCCGTTCCCCATTTTTCGCCAAATTCTGGAGTTGTTTCCCTCGTTACCAGAGCCAAGAAAATAAAATATTAAATATTTTATTTCCTTGAGTGGGAATCGAACCCATATTCTTTCGCGTTTTTAGGGCGTACACGCCATGGTATTCCTGGCTATATAAAATATAACTATAATTATATTGAAGCAGCGCCACCCTTTTGCCGCATAGCAAAGAGGTTAGAGGAAATTTAGTATTGAGATATTTGCATTCCCACTTTCTGCCCGAATCTTTTTCAGTTTTCCAGACATTGTGTTGACATCGCGTGTTGGAAATTAAAATAATTAATTTTCTCGAATAATAAGTACATATAAGCACGTGCACCAATACATTCGTACTTAGACAGATAAATACATTACCCTCCTTCTCATTCCACAATCAGTTAAAAGATAATTTTACATATAATTATGTAAAATACCATAAATACCAGACGAACGTCCGTACATTGATAATTTCATTTAAATATTACTTAAACGTTAACATACATACGTTAATGTGCCACCATAAATTTCCCATAATAAATTCTCTTTGCTGCAGATACCGATTCAAATGTAATGTTGAGCCTTAATTTAGCGGAAGCCCGTAACACTTTGACAGAGTACTTTGCGTGGTAACCTGTTCAATTAATGGCGATTATAAAGACGCACTCATAGCTCATTGCTTGTAAATTTGTAGATGTATTTATATCGTAAAAATATTAATACATTTAAAATTTTACTCTTATTATGAGGTATATTATGAGGTAAGTCGTGGCGCAGAGGCATAATTGTGACTGTACACGCGACTGGTTGTGGATACGATCCTCACTGAAGGAAATGAAATATTTACTTAAATTTATATTTCCATTTTCATCACTCTGATGTCTAGGAAGACAAAGAAATAAAAAGTAAAACAATCTTTTTTTGTATTGAATAGGTAATTTATGAAGGAATACTAAATGCGAAGCTACTAAATGCTAAAGACGAAGAGGAATTTAATAAAAAAAAATATATTTTAGGATTTCTGCTTATAAATAACAATCTGATATTGTTATCTACCAAGTTGTTTGATATGGACAGGTTTTTACAGTCACTCTATATTATTTCCTGTGTAACTATTGTATATAAAATATTAAATAATATAAGCTCTAATTCTTAAAACAACATATTCATTCAAAACTTTTTTAAAAGGAGAAAAACCTCAAAACGCTGTGTTTATTCACTCAAGTCGAAAAGTCTAAGCAAAGCTTGCATTATTCTTTCTACGCCTATTTATGAGGCTGAGGCCGAACAAATAAATCCGTACGTTTTTAGAAACCGGAAAAACTATAGAATAATAAGACTCTCAGTTGCACTGTGAATGGAGCTTTATAATGTATTCTATTCACGTCGACCTCTATACAAATTTCGTATTAAAAGTTGACTCACTTTGACTTTGAACGTATATTAATTTAATTAGGTGAGTATGACGACTCTACTCTGTCTCAATTTGTAGGAAATTGATTGTAGCACTTGGTATGTGATAAAATGGTGTTATATGGCGGTCACTTGGAAGATGTAAGCTCATTAGCTTAGGTGCTTTATCATGGTAATAGCTTTGAGATAAAAATAAAAAAATCTAAGTATATTGAATTGAAAATTGATTGATGATATTGAGTAATTAATTCAATATCTTAGGGTACAGAATGAATTCTTCAGACTCCGTTCCCATTAAGACACTTCCGTACCCCACTCCCCCCTCGCCAAATCCTGGAGGAGTGGAACGTGTTGGAGGAGGACTACACACGTAGTTACGTGTTCAACTCCCAGAACCAGCCACTTCCACCAAAATTGATTTTATATAACAACTGCATTAAAATCCACAGTCACGTTCGCTTTTATTGTGGGGCGAAGTTACAACGCCAGCGCCAACTCAAGATATTCAGGAATTTGTATTGGGTGAAGCTGTGCTGAAGCGCCAATGTTGTTGCCTGATCGCGATATCTTTGCATTTTAAGCTTTTCTGTTATTTTTACTGTAAATGTACATAAAGGAAGTTGGGAAATTAAGTTTTTAAATTTGATAGGTTTCTAGATGTATCTGTTGTAACGTTGACTAGTACATTCGTACGGTCATGGCGCAGGGAATAAGCGCCATAAACGCGTCAGATATGGGTTTGATTTCCACTTGGGGGAATGAAATATTTAACAATTTCGCTTCCTCGGGTAACACAATTAACTAAAGCTTTCCAATATACAATAGTAATAACTGCATTTAAATCAGTTAAGCCGTTTTGAGATAAGTCTGCACAAACTACACAGACAAACATCTTACAAATCATCACAAGCAATATAATACAGCGTGAAGTAACAAAATTTACTTATAGTAAATTTTTAAATAAACAATTTAAATGCAGGATAGATGATCTTCCTGAGAGAATGAATTTTATTGATACAAAACGCATTTTCCAATATCGAGTCTACTTGAAGTATTCGTGCGAATTCTATAGCATTGCATTAGATTTATATCTTTCCATTTTGAAACTTGCCGTTAAATTATTTGATTTTAAAGTTTTACTTTAATTTTTTATATTATACTGATGCGATTTTTTTTATTACGGAAAGGGAAAGGCAAAAAAGCTTACGGATCACCGGGTGGTAAGTGATAGCCACCGATTCACGAGCTTCTGTATTATCTGGGGAGTTGTAAGCGCGTTGCCAGCCTTTCAGGTGGAGATAGACGAGCTTTTTTATAGAACTCATGTCGTATTCGCTTGGAAATATTGCCGCAGGTAGGTCATTTGCGTGGCGCCACACAACCCCACAGTGGTTGACTGCCACATATCCTCTATGTTATATCCTCTATAACTCTTATGCGACAGTTGTGGATTAGATCCACTTTTGAGGGAATTAATTATTATTATTTAAAATTAATTATTACTTCAATTTCTTCGTTCTGGCACTAAGATAAATAGCCCGGCGTTGTGTTCCGCCTCTCAACATGCAATGCCTCGAAAAACTCGACAGAAAGTGGGGTACACGAGTGTCTTAACCCTGTGTTCCCTCTACTTACTTTTATATAAAAGGAATACAGCGAGAAGCTGATTTTACAATTATTTAATTTCCCCGCTCTGGTAAGACAAGCTACAGCATTGATTTTATCATTTAACGCGTAATATCTCCAATTCAAGAGGAGATGTGGAATAAATGTTAACAATAAAATATAAACTAATAAAATCTACTTTAAAATAGTTACTTAAATTTAGCCAGGATTTGATACTTTTCATCCAAGAAAATCAAATCTGCTACTTTCTAAAAACTAAAATCCAAGGTTATTTCCAAGAAACTATTGGAAACAGCTATAGAAAAATATCTATTTCATTTTAATTAACGTTAATATAGTATACACGTATACGTGTAAGAATATTTTTCCCTATCGTACTCACATATACTCGTAGAATCATAAAACTTGAATCAGTCGTGCGTAATGTGCTATTGCCGGCGATGTTTGCAATATAGGGGATTATCTTTGCATTTTATTGATATCTTGATTTAGTTTGCTCTAAATCCCCTATTATTTTTTTTGCTTCACGCTGTTTCCCTTAGAGTATAGGCAGTATGTATATAAGTAGGGAACAAATGGGAGACATTGCGCGATGAGTGTCGGAACTGAACGCCGCACTCACACGAAGAATAATTTATTTATTTTCCCGAGAAAAATAATTTGTTTCCCGAGTGATGATCGAACCTACAATCTTTAGTAGGGATAGTAATGTGTATCTTAATTCGCATATTAAGTCGAGCTGTATGCTGATGCTGATGATGGAATTGGAAAATTGTTGATGACATCCTTGGATTGCCTACTAATCAGCATATCGAGATTGTGCTCATTACATTCGTGTTAAATTCCAACTCCGATCAATCGCGTATACTATACATATACTTAACAACTGTGCCGCATGATGAAAAAGTATGATAGTCATATTTAATTAAATCAGAAGAGAAGTATGCTATTAGGTGCCCAGTAATTTATCTCTTCTAATAACGCAAAGCCTGTAATGAAACGTGAATATTATCTAATAAAGTATAAACATATCATACTTTTTATGGCCCATTTCACCCTCGATATATGAAGGAATCATTATTATCGCGGCATAACAGTTGGATACTAGCTTAGTGTTTTAGGGTTCCCTGAAAGAAAAATAATAATATATATTCAGATAAGTCAAAATAGGATGTCGATGTCATGTGTAAGCTGCGATGGTTGACGTCTCAATAGAGGACTCTAAGAAATTAATAAAATTCATTTAGCTGGTAATAAGACAAAACACTGCGTTGATTTCCGCCTCAATACCTAGTGTCTCGAAAATTGGGGGGGAAAGTGAAGAACGGAGTATCTTAACATTTGGTTCCTCTGTCTACATGTAAAATACGTACAAGTAAAAAAAATCTCAAACAAGAAATAGGTCAAAGTAATTATGACATTAACAAGAAAAACAACCGGAATAAAATTTTCATTGTAATTAAGAGAATCATTTGAATAATTTAAATTCACGGAGATTTATTTTAAAGGAGACAAGCAATTAAAATATTTTCATTCGACGCTTAACTTGCAGAAGTATATATATACTATCTAAAGTAAAAAGAGGAGCGGAAAATTTATTAAGGGGGTACTTATTTTCGGGTTATCTCGAACACTAGATAATTTGTCCAACAAAAGTCACTGGGGTACTATCTATATTCGGTAGCCTTTAGATTTACAAAGAAAATATAATTTGTTATAATTAATAAAAAAAATATATTTTGTATTTATATATGGGTAGCTTACGTTGTATGAAATTTGTGTGTATCCGATGATCAGACTTACTATGTTATTTGTAGAATTTTAAATTTTTACACTGGGTTTGCCTATTGTATGGATCGTCGATTTGAAACATTGGTTGTATTTTTTTTTATTTTGAACTTAGCTGTAAAAGCCAGTCAGACAGACTTAATAGTAGATGCTTCAGTAGAGGTCGATATGCCTGCAGGACCCGAGCTTAGGCTGGAATAACGATTCCACTGTGTCTCTTAATATTATAAGTACTAAAATGTCTGGCCAAGTTTAAAGGACACTCCAGTCGCCCTACGCGGATTGCACTTAACTATTTTAAAAATATATATATTTAGTTAAATTATTTTTAATATATTGCTCTAATAAAAAATATTTAAAATAATATATAATTTATTTCTGTTTATGTGTAAGAGTATGTTATGTTATGTATATTATGATAAAATAATTATCTCAGTAAAAATATTTTAAAGTATTAAAGATTATAAAGGTAACTGTCTGACTGTGTGAAAGTGGAGAACTTTAGTGTCTTAATGGGAACGGAGTATCTTAGCACTAGGTTTCAGGTTCCCCCTGCCTACCCTGCTATGTGCCGGATATAGCGCGAAGCAAAATAAAATATATAACTTCAAGTATAAATAAAACGACCTCATCTGACAACTAACAAGTGTAGATTTTCCCCGAGAGAGATTTACGTGGATTGAAGTAAGAATTAATGAAGTCCTCGTTCAATGCAAATCCAAAATTATCTTCCTAATTTTCTTTTTCGCAAACATAATGAATGAAATATTTCTTGTATTTAAACATAAATAACGATCGTTTTAATATTTAATCGCTTAATATTGCGAGAGATCTTCAATGAATATTTATTTACTTTGTTTACATGAAATTTTATATTGTATTTGAAAGCGTTGTGTTACTAACATTTAATTGAATATTGGTTTTAGTACTTATTTCAAAATATATAAATTTATATGTAGCTATTTTTTTAGTCTCATCCCATCGAAATTTTTTTATGCACAAATTTTAAAACAATTAAAAATAAAATATTTATGAATTTCATTTCCTCGCACTTGAAACGAAACAAAGCGCGGCGTTGCGTTCGGCCACTCAACACGTGAGGTCTTTAGAATGGAGTGTTAAGGGGGAAATTATGTATTAATTCTTGGTTCCCAGGTTTCCTGTGCCTACCCTGCTATGTTAGGTAAAAATAAAAGTCAATTATAACGTCTCGTCAGCTTCGTGTTTTATCCAGCGACCGAGAGACAGTCCGCTGTGAGCCCAACATCGCAATTTATCTTTTAAAAAGGTAAAAAAAAAAAGTTTTCTCAGTAGTTTTGATTGAACCCAGAATCAACGCGTTTAGTCTCTACGTTCCTATGAACATGACATTTCGATACAAAACAAATATTCATATTTCATAAAATAAAATTTCAAATTGAAGTGATAAGATATGGAATAAGCAATAAAAATGCTTTTAAAACGTGACAAACAGAATAATTATTTTCACTCGGCACTCACCAGATCCTATTTCTGCCGTGGAAATGATAAATTGATTTATCCTTATACCCAACGATCTTTGTGTACGCAAATGTGCCGGTCATCATAACAGCTATGGCGTGCCAGTTCTTATGTAAATACGCGGAATTGAAATAAAATGTGAATTATAATAATATGTATTTTTTTTTCTTATTATTTTCAGCGTTTATCCACACTTAGGAAAAAAATACTTTTAAGAAAACATACAAAAAAATTTATGTAGCAGGAACAGGAAGTTGACCGGAAGTATGAATGTTCCAATTGCATTTTTATTATAAAAGGAACTGCCATGACTGCCGCTATAGTTTGAATTGTATCTAAATAAACTTTGGTTGAAGATATCAATATTTATCACTGTAGTGTAAATCATCCCTTAATTAAAATGTTGAAATCCTACGCCTCTCTATAAGCTTGTGTGGCGTAGTGTGACAGTATTTGATCGTTAAGGGGTTGGTAGTAGATTCGATACCCAGTGTGAAAACGCGTAGAAGAGTTCCACAACGCGCAATGTTTCAACGTCACTTGCATCATATCAACAATCGATCAGCACTTCTAAAAAAATTCTTTGTTCAGTGACACAGTCCTTTTAATTAAAACGCAGACGCAGAAATAAAATATGGCACCAATTATTCAAAGAGGGAAAAAAAGATACGATTAAATTATAAAAAGGTCAGTTTTAACATTTTAAATTAACGTTGAAATAAATTCTCCGGTGTCCTCCTTCGGGCTCTTCTCCACTCTAATTATATTGACGTAGATTGTAAGGAAATGTGTTACATTTCATGGTTTTTTTTTGGTTATAAGATCACTCTGTTGTCCATCTGTCTGTTTGTCTGTCAATACCCTCTATCCCAAGAGCCCAAGAACGTTTTGAGATATCGGGTTGAAATTTAAGCCATATACTAATGTAGTGTTAATAGTAATGTAACTATATTATGTAACGGCCCTATGATTTCCTGACGGAAAATATATTTCTATATTGACTTAGAAAAAAGGATATGACCGTTTTTAGCGCAAAACATACGTATTTCAACATTATGAAGTGGATTTAAATTCATAGGGTATCTCCGGTTGACTTAAGCAAAGGCAACCTGAACTAAAGACACTATTCTCCAGAATCTGGAGGATTTTCCTCTGAATTCTGGAGGCATTGGGTGTTGAGGTGGTGGATCTCAACACCGCGCTTTGTCTCACCACCAGAGCGAAGAAATAATTAGTTTTTAGTTAGTTAAATGTATTATATTATATAAATATAAATTGATTTAAAACATTTAATATATTTAGTCGAGTTCTGCCACTCCATACACAATGCCTTCAAGATACGCTATCCTACCCTGTTATGTGCGGAATACAGCGTAAATCTAAAAAGTCTGTTCTTACAAAAATAAAAAAAATCAAAATGACAGTATAAAGTTACATGTACATATATGTATGAATATAAATCACATATTAAAAAAAAACATACATACCCACATTAATCTGAGAACTTCAACATCCCAAGCTTCTGCTTATATCTCAAAATAAATTAAATTAATGACATCTGTCAGAGTTCGTTGGAACTCCGCTGTACATCTGTACATCTGGAGAGAGTGAGAGGGGCCATCACTCACTGTGCCGACAATGGAGGAATAAAATGTACAGGGAAGCTCATCTGCGATAACAAATAACTTGAGGAGGTATATAAATGACCGCTTTAAGTTCTTACTCTTACTTACTTACTAGATACGAACGCCACGAAGTATTAACGATTTGTCGATGAAATGTTTGATATTTTTAGATGTTTTCTGGATTTCTGTTAATTTTTTGTTTTATTTATATTTGTTATGGATAAAAAACTGTAATTTTTTTGTTAAGAAATCTGTAAAGTTGACTATTTACATTAGCTATGATAATTTCTGAGACCTCATTAATGTCTTTGTCTTTAGGAAATAGCTCACTAATATAGCGCATCATTATCAATTGTCAAATATTTTATTTCTTTTTTCTTTAAAAATTTTGTATTATGTGAAATTGGAGCTTTACTTAAAAAAACAACTTTATTCTTAACCTTTTTGGTTTTTTATTCGTTATTACTTTTATTTTAACAGCTTCGCTGTGTCCTGCATAAATCAGGGTGAGCAGAGTTAGCTCATATAGTGTTAAAACACTCCATTTTCCACTTTCCACTAAATTTGAAGGCATTGCGTGTTGAGTGTCATAACTTAACGTCACGATTTCTCTTCGACACCAGTGCGAAGGAATGAAAATAATAATTACTTCATTTCCTCGAGTGGAAATCGAACCCACAAATTGTCGCGTTCACAGACACACGCTTTTTTAATAAATTTAAGTAAAATAAAATAAAATTGCATTAAGAGTGCTATCGAGATAGGTGACGCAACGATACATTCGTCATTCGTTATGGCACTCGACTTGAATAGATTGTTGAATACGCAATTTGGCTTTACAAAGTCGATAGTATTTAATCGCGTTGGTAATTAATCGTTATATTTACGTCACGATGTATAGAGTAGGGTAGGCAGGAACTTTAAGTGATAAGAGACTCAATTCCTCATTTACCGTCGATTTCTGGAGGCATAGTATGTTGAGTGGTGGAACTCAACGTCGCGCTTTTGCCTTAGTATCGGAGCGAAGAAATTAAAATGTTAATAAATAACAATTCACTACGCAGTGTGAGATCGAACCCACAACTAACTCGTTCCCATTGGTTAAAACCTCACGAAATGTCTCGAAAATTCGGCGGAAAGTGGGAAACTAAGTGTCTTAACAATAGGTTCCCTCTGCCCACCCTGCTACATGCGGGATTCGCGTGAACCTGGAAAAAAAACGTGTAGTCCAACCAGTACTATGAATACATATAAATAAATAAGTCCAGTAACGAGCATCGCTGTACACCAATCATTTGTTATAGCGGTCGCTTTAAATTTATTATTGTTTATATGTAATTTATGCATTAGTTTGGAATAAAATATGTTATTGGAATAGCAATGTGAATTATTTTATTTTTTAGCTATCAACAAATAAATGTTATAATATGTTTTTATTGAACGTTAAGTAGATAAATAGATGTAGCCTAGAGTTATTTAGTTTGACTGTATATATTTGCACTTTTATAAAAATACCACCACATTTCGCGAAGGTATAAGGAGAACAGAAGTATATAAGGAAAAATTAAGTGTTAAGACACTACGTTCTCTACTTTCTGCCGGATTATGAAGGCATTGCTGTGCTTCTACCAGAGCGAGGAAAACGAAAATATTAAATATTTTATTTCCTCGAGTGAAAAAGTTTATTATTTTTGTCTCTATTTAAAAAAAAAATACCCTTCAGTGAATTTGAATAGAGAAAACTAATTGAAACTGGATAATTCTATTGTCTAAAACTATAATTTACCATTAAAAGCTACTCATGAAACCTATGATTGAATATTGAATTTTAATTAAGTCACAAACGAAAATGTTATTAAAAAATGTACCACCAATAACCCTAGCCTAGCCTACTCTAGCTTTATGTTTATTTTTAAGTGAAATATGATTTGTACGGTTTTTTTTGGAAAAAGAGAATGAATTTACATGAAAAATTTACTTACAAAAAAAAATTAAAAGTAAAACCCGAAATTTTGTGTTCTGTTTATAAAACAATTTCCAGGAACCTTTTCGAGTAGGGCCTTCGAAGTTTCATAATTATATTTTTCTTGAAAGGAGTCTTAACCTCACAAACTCTATACAGTAATGAGAGTTGATTCCAAATTCATAACATTTCTTTAACTAAATTGTTTTTTTTTATTAAGGGGCAAAGAGGATACAGATAAATTCGTAAAAAAAATTCATAAATTAGGTTTTACTCTCTTTTGAATGTTATGTCCTATCCATATAATAATAGCGAACTTCAACTATACGAATATTTAATAAATGTATTTTTATGATCTTCTTAACTCACCGTTAACCACAAAAAAAACCCACTTGTCGTATCGTCAGTCTTTCAAAATACTACCCTTATAGCTGCGCCCAGTATCAGCATATTGTTCCTTAATGCTTCGAGTAACATCCAGTAACGGGATCATCTGGAATGCAAGGCCAAGTTGGCTTCGAAGAAACTGGGGATCATCAAAAGACGGAGACTATGGGCTTATCCACCCCGGTAGAATATCAGTAAAATAAAAAAAAGTAACAGACGACGCCTAAATATTTTTTCGATACAATATTATCTATATTTAAGCTCACACCGTTCATTGAAATAGCTTAATTCTAACCATACTAAATTTGACTCGATCGAATGGAGTTGTATGGCTTAAATGATCAGCTGTCTCTGCGGTTCCAAGAGCACGTAAAGCTCGTCTTATCCACTACGAACCTCTACTGGAGTGGCAGCGAGTACGTCGCATGGTTACTCGTGTCTCCGAATGGAAGGCTTAACTGTTCAAAATATAAGATTAATTTGAAAATTGATTTGCACATTTGGTGTCTCAATGAAATTGAAACATCAATCTGATCCTCAGTCCCACTCTGGTATGTAAAGTGCGGCGTTGAATTCCGCAAATTAAAAACCATTATTTAGAATTAAGGCAGAAAACCAGGAATGTAGTGTGATAATTATGTCCATCTACACACTACATATAGCTAAAAAAGTCTAAGAAAAACGATACTTATATATTACACATAATCTCATACATTTTATAGAGAAGGCAAAGAGAATTAATAATATTATTTTGTTAGATTTTTGCTATCAGTGGACTTAAAGATTAAATCATAAGTGTGCAATTTATTTTATTAAAAAAAAATTATAAATAAGAATTATTTTCCATTTTGTTGCATTACGTTCGCGTCTGGAAACGTCAAGAAGTAAAGAGGAAGTGAAGAACGAAGTTTCTTGAGATAAGGAAAAATAGAAATTTAATAAACTTGAAACAAAATTACTTTCAATTTACAATAGCCCCTTTCATTAAAACATTTAATAAAGATTTTGATAATTTGAATTTTCACGGTCCACTTCTCAATTGGACTGTATAGGGAATCAAATAAAATTTCATAACCGGTTCCACTTAGTCTGAAATAAAATTAATTTACATTAATTAACAATTTATTTGTTTTGTTTTGTAAAATCAAATAATTATATAAATAATTTTGATTAATTAATTATTTTTATAAATATTCTGAGTGAATTGTCTAATTATAAAATAATTATCTATTCATTTCATAGAATTCTTTGATTGTATGGTATTGAATGAAATACATACTTCAAAAGTAGATGAATTAGGTAGAAGAATTTTTAAAAAACTCATTTTAAGAAGACAAGATTGCGGCGACAGATTTCAACTTCATTATAACAAATATAAATATCAATGGCGACACTTAAGTAAAGAATTTACAAGAAAAAGAAGTATTTTCTTTAGAAAAATAAATCGTGCCGACAAACTTCTTCTATTTCTCCGCGCCATTAAATGTAGACGACTTTTATCGGTTGGCACCAAAGTGAACCTCAAATTTTGAAGTATGGATTTCAATATTGGAATATTTACTCCGTCTTTCTTAAACTTTTGTGAATGCAAAGTGATTTGTGGGTGCTTTGTGTTTACAACAGGAAAGCTGACTTTTGTGAATCTATAAAAGAAGTAAATTAACTTATTAATAAGTTTACTTCAAAATCGTATAAATTTTTTACTCAACGTCATATAATAAGAGAAGATTTATATTAGTGTATAATATGTATCACATTTCCGTTGCAACCCTGTCACTTACGCAAAAATTGCTTTTTTTTTCCACATTACAGTGGAAAGTAGAGAATGGTGTGTCAACACTAGGTAGCTTCTAATCTGCTATACGTGGGATATATATTTAAAAATACATATGGTATGTCTCAATTGTAGCCTAATATAGAAAAACTACAAAAAATACATTGTTTAATTCTTATATACCGATTTTCCTATCCCAAAATAAGGCCACAAAATGAGAAACGGAGTGTTTTAACACCAGCACTCCTACCCTACACAGTATGAAGCTAAAATAAATGTCGTATATTTTAAAATGACATGAAACCACTCACGGGGTTAAGCGTCCCATGTAACGTAACACCATTTCATTTTATTTTATGGGGGAAAATTAACGAGCCCTGTCAAATATTCAAAGCGCTTTGCAGTAGAGCGTAGCTTATTACATAATTCTGTAAAACGTATGTACATACGTTTATGTACATATTATACATACATTTATACTATTTAGCTTCACCCCGTATCCCGAATATAGTAGGGTAGACAGACTATACCATTAAGACACTTCCGTGTCCTACTAACTACTTCTAACATTCTGCAATACTGGATGCATTGCGTTTAAGAGGAAA
Source organism: Heliconius aoede (assembly GCA_037355905.1). Taxonomy (NCBI): domain Eukaryota; kingdom Metazoa; phylum Arthropoda; class Insecta; order Lepidoptera; family Nymphalidae; genus Heliconius; species Heliconius aoede. The sequence goes on along the minus strand of JBAIZZ010000053.1, from coordinate 1,071,936 downwards.
TAAAAATTATGAAAGCCGCGAGTGGAGATCGAATCTACGACCTACCACGTACAGCACGCTTATTTTCCTACGCTGCAACTGGCGCTGACTAACGTAAACCATATTCATATAAAGTTAATAATAATATTATAAAGCCTTTATTTTAGATAAGACAGTTTAATTGTGTTACAGTTAAGAGAGAAAAAAAAGACATTATTTTATATTATCTGTTTGCTGATTAGCAAAATCCTCCTCCAACACCTTCCATATATCTCTCTCTCTCTGTTCTTCGCTGTTCTGGTCAATGTGCTCCCAGCAACTGCTTTGACGTCATCCACCCATCTTTTAAGTGGACTTCCTCGTTTTCTGCACATGTGAGTCAAGATGCAATATGTTATAAGTTTGCTCCATTTGCCTTTGCCTCGAATGGTGTGGTCTGCCTATTTCCGTTCTATTCTATTACGTTTATCAAAGACCACACAAGCAAAGCTGAAGACGACGACTAGTTTTAATTTTAAAATGTTAAAAAGTACAATTTTGTAGTAACTTTTTAAAAATATATATTTTAGAATTATTGCCGACAAACATTGTACATAATATATTTAAACTCGTATATATATTCTACTACAAATTCATACGGCTCAAAAGGTACAAACAGTAAATTTCAATAATTACTATATTCCCGCGGACCGTAAACAAACGTATCGGCCAATAAATCGACGTTCGCAACATATAAAACATAATTCAGTACACCATATAACTCACGATAGACTCCAATGTTGTACATAGATAACGAGCCATTTTGACATTCATCATTTTATCAGTTATGGCGGAGTTAAATTACGTTGTAAATTTAGAACTTGATGTATACTGAATATGTGATTAATTTTAATTGTGTATTTTTTAAAATAATAATAATATATGTTTATATAACTTTAATGGTTTCTTTTACTTGGAAAATGGCTATTTGATTATATATCGGCTTGATTCATTTGTAGTAATATTTTTAATTGAAGTAATAATTTGGTCTTATTACTTAAAGGTACATATTAGTAATTACAAGCAGGGTAGACTTACCGGTGTTGAATATATTATGCTATATCCAACAGAGGTCAATATTCTATGCTATATCCAAACCGATATATATGAAATGAATAAATGGATCATTCAAGTTTTATAACGCAATGAAGGTCTGGCTTGATCTGTCTCCAGCTTTATTATATTTTAATTATAAGAATATCCTACTCGTCACTGTGACAGATCGACTGACGTGCGACCCGCTTATCGCAATTGGTTCCAATGGACCGTTATTATATTGACACATAAGCGATAGATGATAGAGGTAGATATACTTTAAGTAATATATTTTTTTAGCGTCATGTTAAGACACTTCATTCCACATTTTTCTCTGAATTCTGGTATTGCGTGTTGAGTGGCGGAACTCAATGTCGCGTTTCCCCTCGACATTAGAGCGAAGAAAATGAAAATAATAATTAATATAATATATATGCCGTTGTGGCGCAATGATCAAGGGTGCCGCCCGTAAACGCAACGGTTGTGGGTTCGATTCCTACTCGAAGAAGTGAAATATTTCTTTCACTTTCCATTTTTCTTCGCTTTGGTATTGAGGAAAAGCGGCTGTGTGCGAGATGCAGCGTGAAGCTGAAACAATAAACAACTTCCAGGGAATCGAATCCAAGATTACGTTTAATATACTTTTTTTTTCAAATGTGAAATGAGAGAGATGCATTAAGATGAATGAATGAATGAAGGAACATTCGTAAAAGCCTCTTACATGGTAATAAAGTGGGGGTTCACGGAACGTGTGATGCCCATTCATTTGCCCTCAATGAGATCGTACTTTGATGTAATAGAGTAGGCTTGAGAAATATATACTTCCTAATCTGTTGTAATATTTTTTTTTTAATATAATTAATTATTTTAATTTTATTTTTTTTATTCATAAGAATCTGTTGATTATTTTTTTTTCAAATTTTTAACTTTACTCTTTCCCAATGCCCCTTTCTAATATGCAGGATACAGCGGGAGGTTAAAAAATATATAATATAAAAAATTACACTTTTAAGAAAAAAATAAATTATATTAAAATAAAAACATTTAAAATTAAACTTCTGAAAATATTATAATATTAAGTTAGCATGCATTTTGCGAACACAAAATAACTTACAAAAGGCGAGGGAACTTTACTTTTCTGATATTCGTGCCGGTTGTCGACGTATTGTTTTCAATTTCAAAGTTTCAAGAAGACGGAGAAAGATTTCGATATTGAAATCTGTGCTGCGGAATTTTCATGGAATTCATATTCAATTTGTAACCGAATGATTTAACAATGTATTTTATTTTTATGAGGTCTTTTTTATTATTATCCATATATTAGATAGGCGAAAAAAAACCTAGATTTAAAAAATCTTAAAATATCTTAAAGTCCACCAAATGAATAACAATTATTATTTAATTAGTGAATTAAATAATAATAAGTGTAATTATGTAAGTATTCGATATACTTAACCTAGGTAACTCATTCGTTGGTGCTACCTAAATTTTTATCTTCATATAAAACTGAAGTAATAATATAGAGGTTAAGTCAAGAACTCATTTCACGTTGTTTGTTGTGGCGGACGTTTAATTTAAATCTAACATAAAGCAAATTTATAATTTATTATAAAGTGACTAGCGATAAGGGACTAAAAGTGATGGTATCTTCGCACTGACGGATAATTAAGGCAATAAAAAAAATCACGATGAAACGTAATTGAAAAAGAATAAAGTTATATAAGAAAATAAAATAATGAAAAATCGGCCTGGGGCGGCCATTAAATGAACTAGTTTAGTACCATAAAATGGTAACGTGAAAAAGCGCACAGATAAACAAAAATATGTAAATATATATAATATATCTTCCACATAAAGACATCGATCAGTTACGATTTCCTTATAAGTATATTCTTTTTTCTTTTTTTTCTTATAAATATAGATATTAAATCTGTAGTGCGTAGCGATCCCGCAATCTACTAAAATATAATTCATCTCTGATCATTATTGTTCGAAGGAAAATGTATTGATGAAACAATATTTAATAGCAAGGAGGCGCTGCGGCTCTCCGGCTCTCCGGCTCTCCGGCATAATTAATCACAAGCATTATTAATTTTCTCAATAGCATCAAGTAATTTGTTTCATCAGCACTTTGAGTTTACACAGGATAGACCGAAATTAGAGATACGATGTAAATTTATCTATAGATTTGGACATGGAGAGTATAAAATATTATTCTCTTCATGTAAAAAAATAAAACGAAAATAACATACGAGAAATTAAGTATAAATTAGTTTATTTTTTTTTAATAAAACCTTTATTTCGAAAATTGAAAACAACGATTTGTTTTCAATTTTCAAAGTAACTTTTTATTAAAAACTTTTATTTTACTTTCGTCAGTATTAGTCATAAAAAATATTGAAGGGAAATTACTTATTAAAAACTTATAAGCGCGTAATTTAATAATTAAAATACGCTTCTGCTTGATTTCTGAAATTTCGAACACTTTGCTTCTATCCCTAACAACTGATAATATTAAGATGTTTTATCTGTAGCCTCACCAAAAATCCTATGCCGATATACAGGTTCATCGGCATACGATACGTGGTGAAGGTGAAGATGAAGCTTGCTGAATGCTGAAGCTTGAACTAAAGGATAGGTAGAGGTAACCCACTTTTCATCCAATTTTTGCGACAATCGTTGTTGAGCGGCGGACCTTAACGCCGCGTTTTATCTTACCCAATTTATAAAAATAATTGATTGGATAGGGCCAAGTGAATGATACCCACATCCGACACAATTAGTCAGATGTTGTACCAATGCGCTACAACGGCCTCAAGATAAGATATCTTAAAAACAAAAATTTAAAAGAAAAAGAAAAGCGATAAATAGGAAGAAAGTAGCCAATACGAATTGCTGGGACTCCACTGGAGCGGAACAAACCCTTAAATAATCTTGATTTGACAATAGAAAAACAAAGAAATTCTCTTATCGGAAATGTGGAACGTCCAAGGGACGGCCATTTGTATAACATGTTTGACGTTACGATTCGATGTTTGTTTTTTGTTTGGAATTTAGATTATTTTTCCACAGTGACTTAAAATTTTCGAGAATTCACATTGGCACGCTTTGCAGTGCATGGTGTCAATAGATCTCTTATAAGGCATCTCACGCTTTTTTTCCCATCCATCCATCAGCCTTTTAAAGTTCACTGCTGGACAAAGGCCTCACTTAATGGTCGCCACTCTGCCTGGAGATGTGCCCTTTTTTTCATCGCAATAATGTTGTGTTAGAAATCGAAAGCGGTTAACGTTTTTAAAAAAACTATTTAAAAACACATAGTGTCTATATGTTACATTATTCAGATAAAAACCTAACGATCACGTATTTGTGAAAAAATCACAAAACGGTTTTTTTAATTTAATTTAAGAATTTAAGAATAAAAATTATTTAATTGTAAATAAATTTTAAATCAAAAATAGTGTAAAAACTGAAGAAATTTTGAATATAGAATAGTATAAGTAAATAAACAATAGTTAGCGTAAAAGTCAACAGTCGTGTAAAAGAGGGTAGATTTAGGTGAAAAAGACTATGAAAGCAGTGGAATTGTGTCAATCGGGGTCAGTTGCTTGTTACATCTTTATCGAAAATCTCTTTTTTTCCTGTTAACGTAAGATATTTTTGAGCAAGCCTGTTTTACTGTTCTCTACACCCCCTAACCTACTATGCGAAATGTAATCTTTCTAATATAATTCCAATAGTTTCGTCCACACCATGTCTGTCAGTAATATATATCTATATAGCGATAGATAGATAGAATATATTTCTAACTTAAGGCTTAAAAATATTCAAAAAATAAAAGTAAGAGAAAACTATACTATAAATCTGTCTACTATAATTCTGTGTACTATAAGTCTGTTTCACGAATTAGCTCAGTCTAGACATGTTAAGCTAACGGTTACTCTGCCTAAAGGTTTGTGTGGAAGTTTTAATGCCGCAGGTAGAATACTTGAATTATACAGAAACCATAGAAAGAGTATTTCTGTGAGCGTTAATGCCAAATAAAAACTTTTAAATGCAATGAAGTTCTTCCATGTTCTAAATTCGTGATGATAATGAAATGATATGATATGTTAGCAATAACAATTTTGAACGTAGCGGGACTCGAACCTGTGCACCTTGGAAGCCGTCCAAGAGGCATGGATTCGAATCCCGCTATGTAAATTTTTACGTTTTCTAAAACATTTTTTCATTTTTAGCCTAGAATATAATAATAATAATATAATAATAATAAAGCCTTTATTCGCTGACCAAATAATTAAACTTAGATTCTAAATAAAACTAAAGTTAACATAATAGTATTAAATTTTTTAAGATATATATAAATGATGTGTTCATCAGCAGCCAGTTTGTTGGTCAGGTTGTCCCTTGACATAGGCCTCCCCCATTTTTTCGCCATAGAAATAAAATATGTAATCATTATATTCTCTAATCTCTTCTCCTCTTCTTCTAACCTCGCACAGACCAATAACATCCCATTTGATATGCCTTATGGCTTCTTCTAATTCTTGTAATCTGTTGTCGGTCATTAGTGTTCTGACGTTTAATGATGCAAGATATAAGTTTTTATTACTTTTTTGGTATATGGACGTTTTTCCGGGGCCCCCCCCCCCCCCGGCCCCCATATAGGTTCTGCATATAGGATGGTGGGCGGAGGGAATATTGGAAATTGATGGTAAAACACTTCGAATTTTTTTCCCGACTCCGGAGGCATTGCGTGTTGAGTAGCGGAGCTCAACACCGCATTTCCTCGCGCTGGTAATCTAGCTAACTTATGAAAATATGAAATATTTTATTTCTCCGAATGGGAATCAAACTCACAACCTTTTGCGCCTACAGTCCTACGCTTAGTGGCGAAAATGTATAGTAATATACATTTTCGGGGTGTTATATTTGGTCAGTAGATATGAGAGCGATAACAGTGGTCTATCGGCTAATCGTCCCGCAAATGCTCTCCCAGAGGAACTTTGCATACAGCGCAGCCGTGTATTGGTGGTGTCGGACTTCGCTTTAGCATTCTCATTATCTGTTTCAAACGTAAATTTTCATGTATTCTCTAATAATATCGATGAGGCCGTAATGGCATGACGTAGCAAGCTTAGACCGTAAACGCGATGGTTGTGGGTTCGATGCTCACTCGGGGCAATGAAACATTCAATATTTTTATTTTCTCGTTCTGGTAACGCATAGCACAGCATTGAAATCCATCACTCAACACATAATGTCAGTAACATTCATGTCTTGACATTCATGTCATGAATACCGTGATCAAAACAAAAAAAATTGTACCTCCAGACCCCAGGCTATCATAATACAAAAATTCATCCATTTCTGTTCGGTAGTTTCTGCGTGATTGGCGAACAAACGAACAGACAAACCGAAAGGTTACATTGTTAAATATCCCCCCCATAAAAAAAAATATCTTCCATGTATAGACCCCATTAAGTGCATTGCAAACATATATTATATATTAAAACAGGAACGTAATTCAATGTGTTGGGCAAATAATTCAGCAGGCGAGGCTGTGAGCGAGTCACTAGTCGCTAGTATACAATTAAACTATATATATATATGACAACTGTTACAGACTTACATATATATTATATATATGATTAATTTATTTTCTTTTGTATTGTTAATTAACTAGCCCTGCAGCTTCGCCCGTGTGTTGCACACGACACACTCTGGCGAGAGGTGTTTCTTATCAAAGGCACGGAGGTATACAGCCTAATGTCTTCCTCTATAAATTGATAACTTAATATAGAAATCGAATTATAACCAGTCGTTTTTGATATAAAACGTTTGGTTTAATACAAAACAAAATCTTCAGTTTTATAATATATTATTAGCTTATTGTACCTATTTTCATATATTATAGCTTTAATAATATTAAAATAAATATACCAATAATATGAAGATTTCCTTATTCAGCGTCAACATTAAAAACCCGAGACTACAATAAAAAAGCCAGCCAGCAAAAATAACTGGAGGTTATTTTTAATCAAATTCCCAATGCCATTTCCGCATGGTTGCCGGTTGTTACTAAGAAATTAGTTTTTGTATCCAGTTCGCTTGGCTTCATTTGCACATACATTAAGTATAGTGAGAAAGATTTTTTCAAGTATACATATTTGATTATAGATTTGAACTCGTGAATATTGAATAAAGCCCGCTGTCCAAGTCAATTACTCTATACGCCCAAAACAATTACTATATCGTTTTTGGAAAATATATTTTTAATAAAATGTCTGTTGTTAGTATTTAATAATATTTACTTGTGATTTTTTTTAATTTATTTAGTTAACATTTTATTTATTATAAACTATTTTAAAATAAATATACACTTTGGGGTCAGTCGCAAGTAAGCGCAGTTTGGCGCAAGGACACAAATGGTTGTATGTTCGATTCACACTCAAGGAAATTAAATAAGTAATATTTTGATTTCTTCGCCCCGGTGTCAAGTCAAATCGTGGCGTTGAATTCCGCCAACGTGTCTACAGAAAGTATCCTATAAGTTTTGACTTCGCGGCGAATTTCAAACATAATGCAGAAAAATTGATGCTTAAATGCTCGTATTGCTTTTGATTGCGTTGACTTACTTTTACTTTTACTGACTATAGACTTAAATATTAATTTCAGCTGCATATTTTTAAGTAATTACGAAATAAATGGTTCTAATAGACGGAGAGACGGACAAACGGCAGACCCAAAATAAATTGATCCTTCAAGTGTTCCGTTTATACTTTTTGAGAAACGGAATCCTAATAATCTAAAACACACATCGAGCCAAAAATTACACATATCGATTAAGGTATCATGTAAATGTAGGTTCATAGAAGATTCGGCTTTCACCTCAGATTCGTGCACAATTAAACTATTATTTCCCGAATCCACCTCAAGATAAGCTTCGTATTACAAGGACCAAGTTATAAGCTTTCAGTTAAGCTTTACTATCTGTAGTTAATATAATAATAAGTAAGTATAAAATAATAATAATAATAAGTAAGTAATAAGTAAATATTGCTTAGTAATAGGTTAAAGTGAGGCCAGTCGATAGGTTGTAGGTTCGATTCCTATTGGTAACGGCCAATCGCTGTAATTAGCACAGCCACTTAACACAATGTCATCACTCTTCAGGGAAAAGTTTAGAACGAAAATGTCTTAATGGGAACATTGCGGCGTTGAGTTCTGCCACTCAGCACGCAATGCCTCCAGAATTTGGCAGAAAGTGGGGAACAGAGTTTCTTAACACTAGGTTCCCTCTGCCTGTGCGGGACTCTGCTCTGTGCGGGATACAACGTAAAGCTGATTGGTTGATTGGGAACATAGTGTCTTCTAGTCTGTCTAGGCTCCCAGGTTTCTTCTTTGGAATACAATATGAAGCCAAAAAAAGTCGCTTAAGTTGAAGCCGTCGTGACACAGCGTTCGACTAAGTCCAACGTGTATGAATTCGATTCTCACTCGCAGGAATGGATTAATTTCACTTCCTCGCATTGATTACAATATAGAGCGCGGCGTTGAGCTACACCACTCAAGACGCAATATCTCAAAAATTAAGTTCTGTTAAGCAGATTACAGCGTAAACCTAAAATAAAATGTAGAGAAGAGTTTTCAGGTCGAGACCCTCACTATTTTAAAATGAACTTCTTTCATGAGTCATCAATCATCTACGTACATTTGAAGTTCAAACAAACTACAACCTAGTTATGACTTTCTAAACAATTGTACGTGACGATACGCTGGAAGTGGTGTTAAGAAATAAATCTAGACTTTATAGACGTCGGTAAAACTATACGTTGATTTAACATGTATTAGAGGTCGGATTAGCTTATTGAATTAAAGTTTTGTGGTGGAGAGATTCGTGGGTAACTCGCAATTGCAATCTAGAAAAATATAATAATAACGTAATGGTTATTTGTAATGAAATAGTTATTATATGTGTATTATTTTAGGGTAGATAAAGAAATACACAGAGTATGCGAGTAAACGTGACGTTTGTGTGTTCAATTCCCACTCGTGGAAATTAAATATTTAATAGTTTCTTTTCATCGACCCGGTAATGAAGTTTGACATTAAGTTTCGAAGTGTCATAATACTCTGCTATATACGGGATACAGCGTGGAGAGTCGTCATGGAGAATAAAACAATGTGAATTCGAACCCAGAACCGTCGTTTGTACTTTCACCTTCTATCACTCACAACTTGCACCACACCAATTTGTGATAAAGCCGAATCGATCTTGCTCTTCTGTGCCGTCCTTGCGTATAATTGACTCTTTCCTGTCATTTCCTCCTGATCCGAGTGCCAAATCACACGACTTCGAAAATATTCTAACGCATTATCATGATTTATTCAGCCCGAGCTTCGTAATAATGTAGAATAACATTAGAAAGTTAATATGATGATGACATTTGAGACCGTCGTGGCGCAGTGGCACAAGCGTGTGGCTGAATATGGGACGATTGTGGGTTTGATTCATTATTGCATTTTTGTTGCTTAGGTCACAAAATGACCTCGAAAATTTGGTGTAAGGTTGGGAGCATAATGTCTTAATACTAGGTTCCTTCTGCCTGCCTGTTCTCAGCTATGAGTGGGCTATAGCGTGAAGCAATTTTTTTTTAAAAGCTTGAATTGTGTGTTGAATTACTTGAATAGATTATTTAGTTTTAAATTATATAACTTTTTAATGCTTTTTATCTTGGATCTGGATTTGTGATAATCAATTTTACACATTCTATGCAACATTTATAATAATACCCACACATCTCGTACAATCATAATTATTACTTTCTACAACTTTCCCGACATACACAGATAGATATAAGTTTCATATGCTTTTTCATTTTCATATTTTTAACTCCAACTTCTGGGATTACTAAACAAAAATAACACTTGGTTGTATAAATAATAATAAAAACTTCGCTAGTATCGTGCTAGCCGCTCGTTTCGTTCTCTGTTTGCTTTATTCTTGGGTTTTACTGAGTCTTACTTCCATATATTATTTTGTATATGCATTATAGCACGGTATATTTACAAGCATGTGATTGAAGTGGTAGATTCAATAAAAAATGTATTAAAAAAGCAAGCATTTTTATTTTAATTCTGTAGCTGAATAGACAAATGCATAAATAAAAAGGGAATATAGGAAGCTAGCAATAATTCATTTCATATCCTTTCTTCACATATAGATAGACAGACAGGACGCTCGGCCCTAATTCAAGACATTGTGAGTTAAGGCCGTTCTTAACGCCGAGATTTGTCTTATCACAGTGAAAAAAGATAACAATTCATTCCTCAAAGTAGGAATTAAATCCATGTCAGATTAGGTTTGTTTTAGAAACAGATGTGGAACCCAAAGCTTACTATCATGTACAAGGTAATGCTTCTGGCCACTAAGCCGTACGGGCAGAAAGTGGAGAACGGAGTGTCTTAGCACTAGGTTCTTTATGCCTACCCTTTTGTGTCCCTGAAACAGTGTGAAACTATTTACAACCAAAATAAAAATGTAGTTCATATAAAAAATTATGAAAATCGCTTTATATTCATGAGTGACGATCAAGAAAATGCAAGAAAATGCACCGCTCCATGAAAGATAAGTAAGCTGTAAACTCCCACATAGTAATTCCGTCTTACCTAAGCTATACTAGTAGCTTACCGGCAGACGTGCAAACAGAAATCCCGAGCCCGGGATACCGACGGAATCAAGTGAATTTCACGACTCACCGGACACTCAAGGTCTTCAATCCCGGATCCCGTGTGGGATCAATCCCACATTATCGGTATGGGATACCCAGCTAGAAGCTGGGTAAAGCTGATTGAAATTACTTTTAGAGAATTTTTGTTGGTTTTAAGTTAAATTTTGTATAATGAATTAAAATAATAGATAAGAATTTAATGAGAATTTACTATAGGACTGGTCATCGCTTACAACCTTACTTAAAAACAAATTTTCGATTATTAACCACTACTGAGATCGAACTTGAGAGTGACCTTTAAAATGTCGTTTTTATTCATAAATTCATTCTCAGAGTTGAGAGTGGTTTATTAATACGAAACGTATAGGATACAGACTCCCTGCCTACATATCAAATTTAAACTCTCTAGTAGTTTTAGTATGGGTTTGATGTATTTGTTATAGCAAAGATATATCAAGATGCGACATTTAACCCGGTGTTGAGACAGTCTGTTCCAATTAACACATTTCCGGCTTGTGTGTTGAGTGGCGGAGCTCAAAATGAACTGTGCATAGTCGGTCGTATTTCTAATAACATTTACGCTACAAATACTACAAACATGCAAAAAATATTTACTTATATTAATTAATATTCGATGTTCACAAATTTACCATCCACTTTGTATTAAATTTAATAATATTCTGTTTCATATTACGAAATGAAAAAAAATATATAATAATATTAGTATAGCACTTTGTATATATTCTATATTTAAATGATCATAATAAATAAATTGCTGAGGTGCTGGTTCAAGTAGCGCTAAGCTTATATAATATGTCATATTTTCATTTAAAAATACTTTTAAATGAAAATGAATGAATGTAATGTATTCCAAAAATTAAAAAACTCTAAATACACATAAATGTATTCAACATTTAAGCATTATTAATTAAAAAAAGAATTGCTATTACTATTATCATTTCCGCCATCTGGTCAAAATTCCACGTATCTTTGTAAGAAAGTCTCGTAAGCATCGATTAAGCTATTCCAGAGTAACCTCTGGCTAACGCTCGCACAAATAGAAAAATGGGCAGACAATTTTTTTTTTATTTTTTGGGATAGTGCTATTTTGAAATCACAGATAGACACTTGAATTTTATTTACATGGAAATTGAATATTTAAATCATCATTTATATTTTGTGGGATTTTAGTTGATTTTGATCGCAAAATTGTCACATTTAATAGAAAAATGTTTGTATATTATATTGTTTATTTATTTATGTAGGCGGTACAGTTTTTGTTTCAGGTACACGACGAATGCAGTTTTTTCTCAATCCCACGGAGAATCAAAAATTTACATTCCCGTCTAATTTTAATAACTTTTTCGAATAAATAATTAAATTTCTTTTAAATTGTAATAATATAGAAAAATATGGCACTATTTCACAGTGACTGCAGAGGGATAATAAAAATCACCCCTATTTTTCATGGCGAGGTGAGCTTTCGTGAAAACGCTTGGAAGTAGTTATCTGCACGCCTCATTGATAACTCGCAACTCGTATTTATGTGGAATAGTAACGCGATCTTTATAAGTGCATAAAATAAAAGTATTCTCTTGAGGAATAAGTTTTTTATCAGTATGTATGTATAATATAATTATGTAGTATATGAGTAGAAATAGCGTTTGGCTATACATATATCAATTTATATCCGTTATTGATATCTCAATATATTGAGGCTGCTCCTGTTGCGGTGGTTATATATAAACATGTCATAGCACAGTGTTAAGTTTTTCCATCTAACACGACACCAAAAAACATGCTTAAAAATTGGGAAGTGTATAGTGACTTCTTCTTACCAAAGTGAGTGAAAAAAGTTACTTTTATTTCCTTAATGAAAATAAATCATTACTCAAATGGGAATCGAGCCTACAGCGACCTCTCGAAGGCTTTTATTATTTAATATTTCTGTTAAGCCTACATAGGCTATACAACTGAAAAAAGAAATATTATACTTATGTAGGAATTTAGTACATTCCCTCAAACTTTGGCTTTCTTTGGATAGCTTTTTAAAGTACCGTAACCGTTATCACATTTCTTTTGAATAGAATAGAACGTGAGAATTTTCTTTTCAATCTTTTGACAGAAGTCGAGGTTATTAAAACAAATAAAACGCGCTCGTCAGTTTTTTTCGTTATTATTTTGTTAGATAGTCATTATTTAATAATTATAAAATTGTTATTATTATAATTAGACAATAATACTTATTATTTATTGTTTAATTATTTTGAAATTAAATATTATGGAAAATTGTAATACTTTTTCTACTATTAAAATAATTCATTTCCCCTCGAACAAATCGAACCCACAAAAATTGCATTGCCAGTTGTAATTCCGCTATGCTAGTACACTACGATGACCTCAAATATACACAACGAATCCAAAATTAACACAAACGAACAAAACAGTGGAAAAAAAATACACAAAAATCGCGTTCACTACTAAAGTATTTCACTAAATCTATATATATAGGGATTAAAAATTCCAATCAAAATGAGAATTTTCATTACTTTCAGAGTACGGTAGTTGCATTTTTCCTAATAATAGTAATAAAAACTGTCTAGACGAGGGTAAAGTGCAATAAACGCGGACTTAAAACAATAAATAAATTGAAATTGCAATTAACTGTGGTTCATAAATCTCTTATTAGTATTTCCTTATTCGCATGATTCTAGTTGTGAACTAATGAATGTTTGTATATCTGTATATTCTACACAAATAGTGCTCCACATCCTGTTTATAGGCAAATTTTGCCTATAAACTGTTTAGACGGATTGAATTACAAAGGAAATAAAGCGCGGCGTTGAGTTCTGTTAACTCATTATCCAATCTCGAAAATTAGGAATGTCTGCATGAGTAATTTTTTTTTCGGCATCACGATCCTTGTGTACCTACTATCCCGCAACTTGGGTAACCTTTGCTAAAATGACGTAGGTTTGGCGGCTCTGGGATCTTGGGCTAGGTATTTTTGAGGTAAGTCGTGTTTGGGGGGTGCCCCTGCAACACGACTTACCTCAAAAATACACAAAACGTCACTAGCTGGATACAGTTTATGTACTACAAAATAATTGCTCTCCATTTTTATTATTTTGTTGTTACAATAACGGGAGCAAAAAGTCAGTTTCCCGTCTAAGACAAGGTTCCCCTTTGTGATGAGTGAGCGTGGCGTCTCAACCCCGAGGCGACACTTTTGTTTTTTGTATCCCCGACATTCTTTTGTTGCATTTCGTATCAATTTTCAATTGCTGTCAAAAGGTCTTGCGAGTGTTTCTTTTCTTTTGTGTTGCGATTTGTGTAGGTCTGTTAGAATATGTTATGATGATACTGAGCAGATTATTATCTTTGAAGTACTATTCTCGTGAAGTATTTTCGCTATTTTTTCTCTGTACACGCGTTTATTTATAAAGTCGTTTTTCTATTATGTACCAAACTCTGAAAAAAACTGAATTTGTACCACATGTAATATTTATAACGTCATAAAATTTTGCAGTTATAGATAGGGTAGATTAGGTGTGAATACAATAATATGATATGATTGACCTGATTTGAATTGAGCCAAGTTCTAGCCTTCTAGCTGTAGAAACGCGTAGCTTTCGGTTTTCGAGGGTTATGTATTCCAAAAGGCAAAAACGGCAGTCACTTTATTTTTACATTAAGATCATTTATCTTTAATCTGAAGATTTATAGATATTTCATAGAAAAAAATCATTACAAATTTGTATTTGCAGTTCATTTCATACAAAATGAATGCCTAAGACCGCAACCTAAAGTTTATCACTTTTGTAAGTTGTACTTCCCATTAACCTGCAGTCCCGAAACCGTACGAGCGCCTCGAGCTTAACTTGCACTTAATAGGGTTTTTTAAACTGTATTTCTTGCTTTTACAAATTACATTTCGGCAATCTTTCCTTAATATGTGTTTAGTTTTTGTCTATCGGTTTTCGGTGTAATAAAACTTTTAAATGTACCAAATTTCTTCATCACATACGTTCACTTTGTTTGCTTGAAAAATTATTATTTTTCTACTATTTTTTTTTATTTATTGCATTTTCAGAATGATACTTACTACTGGTTGGTTTGATTACAAATAATTTAAAATACGACAATACTTTTGCCCCGACCTATTAAATAAAAAAAATATTCATTAACACACTTTAGACACGTCGCGCTAAGTAATGACCCGCCGTCCACTGTGTCGTGTCCTGTGTCGTGTGTCAGCCAAACACGCTTCACCCAATTTGCAAATTAGATTTTGGTTTGCGCCATTAATTTGCTAAATTTTGAGCAAATTTGCCAATCGAGTGACCGGTCTCTTTGACCTCTTTGCGTTTTACGTAAAATTAAGCGGTTGGGTTTCTTTATACTGTTGGTTTAAAGGGAGTTTTTAACTTAAATGCAAAAAAAAAATCGTGATGTAATTTGGATCGCTGTATTGAGGTATCTTTGTTTATTTTTTTAGCACCATACAGAATAGTAAGCAGAGGAAGCCTTGTGCTGAAATACTCTATTCTCCGTCTAAACGAGTAAAAGGGGCAAAACGCGGCGTAGGGTTCCGCCACGAAAACACACAATGTCGGACGTCACAACGGAGTGTCTTCACACTAGAATCCCATACCACATAGCAATATGCGTGTACTTGATTTTTCAAGCAAATGCAGTATTGATCGATTGATTCAAATTCAATTGAATTCAATGCTGCATTCGAAAAAAATATAGTAAAAGACATTATTTTTTATATGCTTATTGCACTAGGTTCCCTCAACCTACTTTGCTTTTTTGTGAAATACAGCTAATATACGAGATATCGTACTCTGTAAAGAAAATATATACTTCAATTGTCCGAAATAATTTCTTAATAAAACTCATAAAGCGTAAGCACTGTTAGAGAAATTTTGTCGACAAAAAAAAAATCAGAAATGAGAGATGTTTGTCGAAATAAAAGGTCCCGAACGTAACTTATGCGTGGAAGGACCCGCAGAGAGTAAACTTCATGAATAAATTTTTACTTTGTAAACAAATCGGGCTTACTATATTAAATTAGGGCCACGCGTGCAATAGGGGCCGGTCTTATTTACTTCCTAATGTTGGAACTGGGGACTCTATGAAAGGTATAGATAGATGTTTGTTTTCTTATGTTTCGTAGAATAAATAATAAGATTATTATAATATATATTTAATCATGATCGTCATCCCAGCTTTTTGTATGCCCACTGCGGATATATAGAAATTTTAAATATTATGTTTTTAAAATATCGTCTAGAACAATTAGAAAGAATTTGATTAAACCAGTCTATATGAAGTGTACATCTATTTCAGAGACTACCTGTTAAGTGGTAGGATTCAAAAATTCATTTTTTTAAATGTAATTATAATGAAAATAATATATATTTTTTATAAATGTATTTTCTTTTGAGTGTAAATTGAGCTCGCAACCAACATACGGCGAACTAATATTGTCCCAATCGTGGCGTGGTGGCAGACAAAGCCTATGACTATGAAAACAACAGTTCCGGATTCGATTTCCACTTGGGGGTATGAAAGATTTACATATCGCTCTGGTGACAAGGCATTGAGTTAAGTGGTAAATATAAAAATATAGCGTTAAAACTTTCTTGTATTTTGTATATAACAGGGTATATCTACCCTGTTAGTTTGGAAACAGTATATGGTATCCCATATACCTTTTTTCAAAACACAACTGATCAAAATTATATTAAAAATTATTATTTTCGATTATATTCGAAAAATAAAATTTAAAAAAAAATAATTCCACCATGTGCCATAAACGATTTGTATTGAAATTTTACTGAATCGTAATCTAGTTATAAGATCAGCACAGCGATATTTCATGGAAGCAGAATATGATTCAGCTCCAAAGTGACGCCATTGAAAGCTTTTATAATTTGTTTATCGGACATCGTCGCCTGCGCGCCCCATACAAATTTATTGACACATTTCATATATTGAAAAAGTGTTATTTTATGGATTTAAAGCGCGTGTTTTATTCAATTTTTGTTATTATTGAATTGAATCGGAAGTGGGATAAATTTTGTATTTATATTTGCTTACTATATTTTAAGGGTCTATTTATATAATATTATTTCAGCTTCGCGATGAATGTGCCTTAAAGAAGAGTAAGTAGACAGGGTAGAGTATCGCTCGTCGTTCTTTATTTTTTGCTCGGATTTGAGACACAGCATGTAATAAAAAAGATATTAATGTATGTGAAAAATATTGATCACACCATTTTTCAAGCCTTTTAGAGTTTTATGTAATAAAATCATTTGTTTGCCGAACGGAATAATGTTTTATCTTTCATATGCATAGGTATTCCAATATTTATATATAATTTAGCTATTGACATTTCCTAAAAGATCCTTAAACATAACGGAGCTAATGATGACAGGGTGCTGATCTTCTTCGGAAGCCATCACGAGGACGTCGTAAGGTCAACTGTGTACCACACCACACAAAATTTTTAAGCTGCACTTTGTATCCCGCTCGTAGTAAGGTAGGCAGAGGAAACCTAGTGTCGAGATAATCCTTTCTCCTTAAAGTTTTTTTAATGGAATAGGACAAGACAAACGAGCGTTCGGATCACCTGTTTGTAAGTGATCACCACCGCCCACGATCCTGTGTAACACCAGAGGAGCTACAGGTACGTTGCCGGCCTTTAGAGAAGAAAGTGGAAAGAGGTTCCTACGAAACCGCATAGTAGTGGGATACCACGTTTACAGGTGGTCCATCCGTTTCCCGCTTTCCCTTTAATTCTGGAAGCATTAAGTGTTGAGCGGCGGGACTTAATACCGCACTTTGCCTTGTGACCAAAGCGGGATGATGAAAATATTAAATATTTTTTTCCTCCAGTGGGAATCGAACCCATAACCTGTCGTGTTTACTGCCGCAGGTTTATACCCCTGCGCCTCGACTGACCGCAACCTACGAGTATAACATAAAAGCCTACCTACAAATTTAATAACGTTATTATATTTAAATATTCATTATAATATTATAAATTATTAATGACAAATAATAAAGTACGTTGTTATTATTGGTTGCGCACTTATAAAATTCTCCATATAATTAAAATTTCAGCTTGTGTTGAAACACAGTATTTAGTAGTTTTCATTTAATCGAATTTAACAATGATTTTTGGTAAAATAATTTCAATTTTCTTTATAGGTTGTCACTGTGATCGATCTTTTTCGTTATACAAATATGTAACTGAACAACTAACTTTCAATAATTCAGGAACTTGTAGTTATTGTTAGAATTTTCATAGTTAAAAGTAATAATAACGCTTGCCTCGACACCAGAGAGAAGAAATGGAAATATAAACGTAAATAAATATTTCACTTCCTCGAGTGGGGATAGAACCCACAACCATCACATCCTTGTGCCGCTGTGCCACGACGGCCTCGATGGTTACAAATATTTAAAGTAAAAGTTTAATTGATTTAAAGTTTTTTCGTTTCGAATATAACATAAATAAGAAAATTAAATACTAAATTTGTAAAAATATCTAATTATGTATTATCAGAAAAGTCAAATGGCTTGTAAAATACAAAAAAACAAATACGATTTACAAAAGTGAGGCCATTATTCACCGCAAAATTCTATTCAAGATATAACATTAAAGGTCTTTTCAGCTAAATCACAGCTATTTTCTGTATTTTTAAAGAAAAATACCTCTGTTTGTGTACGTTTTGTAAGAATACGCTTTGTTTGGATTTGTTCAAAAATATTTTTAAGTAAGACATTATGTGATCTATGAGTTGGCTAATAAAATAATCATTTAAGGTAAATATGAAGGGTTTCTTAAATGAGTTGCAACGCTGCAGGCTGTTTCAACCTGTGCAGGACATAGCAGGATCGGCAGAGGGAACGTAGTCTGAATACACTCTTTACCAAATTTCCTGCTGAATTTTCGAAACATTGGGTTTTGAGTGGCAGAATTTAATGGGGTTTTCTATAGCCCGAGTGGGAATCGAAACCACGATCGTCGTATTTACAGTCAGACGGTGTGCCGCTGCACCACGAGGCTTCTCGGAAAATAGTAGTAAATAAACTAATTATCAAGACTAATATTATTGTAATAATTATAGATATTGTTTATAGATGTTGTTGTTTATATGCCGTGGCGCAGCGGAACAAGGATGTGACTGTATCGCGACGGTTATGGATTCGAACCCCATTCGAGGAAGTGAAATATTTATTTACCTCCAGAATACGACAGAAAGTGGGAACAGAGTGTCACTTGGTTCCCTCTGCCTACCCTGCTGTGTGCGGGATCTCATGCCAACTGATATCTATCTACATACGAGTATGTGTGACAGTCACGAACATTTGTCACATAACGTGTCTGTAGGTATAATTGAATGACGGAAGTTGGGGGCAGTATGGAGAGAGAGATATAATACTTACGACGTTACTCTACGTTTCCTTATTAAACTTGAGTGTATGTTCTAAGTACTGTACACTCGTAAGTTCTAAGTACACTCGTAGCTTTATATTCAGTTAGAATCTAACTGAATATAAAGCTACGAGTGTATGCATATATTGCAATTATTAGTATTGTTTGTTTGTTTGAATAGACTATTAAACAATGATCTAAAATAATTTTACTATTAATTATTTAATTTGACATTTGTGCGTTTCTTGGGTGACAATTTAATGATGACTGATATAACCCTCGTTATGATTTGATGATGGAGCCAGTATGTCGACAGTGGAACTTTTCTGACATTACATTCCCATTACAGCACTTGCCATTATAGCACTTGATGTAGAAAAGCGTGATTTAAATATATTTTTAAATTGTTATAAGAAGATATTTTCCACCTTTAAGAAACAAATACGTACATAAGCTATAAAATTTATTATTTTTTATTTTCATATTTCCTTTTTGAATTATCTTGCTAGCAGGGCAGGGTAGTTGTAACAAAAAAAAAATATGTCTAACGCAACTTTTTTCATAAAACTACAACCATTTTAACAAAAATAGTTAACAGAACTACTCGAGGCGTCCTCATCTTGAACTGCAATTTTAAAAACAAGATGGACCGCTAACTGTGTAGTTCCAAGTTTCCTCCACTCTTGCGCTCGAAAAACTTTATCAAATCAAGTTACAACGTGCAAGTAGCCGTGACATATACCAAGTTTAAGCTTTATAAGGGGGAATGACAACATAGGGAACGGAAATGTGTTAATACTAAATTTCCACATGCTTTCCGTTTCATTTATGAAGCTTTTTATTAAAGATATAATATTTCCAATAAAACTAACCCAATACTACTTCACCACCACAACCGTAAGCCACTAAAGTCATATACAAAATCAGTAAATAACAAGTGACCACTTAGTAACATTCCCTCCCGCCGGCCTCTCGTAGCGCAATATCCGGTCCGAGAGACCCCCCCCGGCTGCATCGCGATGTTGTAATAAGCCGTACATTGTTTTGTTTTAGATGCACTTTATATAAAACGGGTTGTGGTTTATGTTTAAATCATATATTGTGGAGTTTTAAGTTTATTTTGATATTTTGTTGCAAATAATTTTACTGTGATATTATATCTATCTGTAAACACGACGGTTGTGGATTTGTACATTTTTTTTTGCTTTCACGCTAAAACTTTATCCTGAAAAAAAAAACAAAGTTAAGATATTCCATTCTCATTAAGACTCTTCCGTTTCCCACTAACCGATAACTCGACACCATTAGGACGGATAATTAATTTAACAAATAAATTTTACATCATTTCAGCTAAAAATCCACATTATAAACCATATAATAAAAAGTTATAATAAGAATTAAATTCATGAAACATACAACAAATTCCAAACGTTCGTTCTCTTTGGTCTTGTGCAGTTGTTTTCTTCTAACATGCAACTCGTCTAGACAGCGTTTGTGATATTTACAGCATTATATCACAAAAGCATACTATTTCACAGATTGCTATTATGTATTACCTAATATATATTATACTATAACAAAATAGTAAGTGTAGAAATCAGAACCAAAGAGTAAAAAAAAAGGACAGTCATGGTGCAGTGGTACGTGGCGTGTCTTTATATGTTGAGTTCGCACTTAGGGTAATGAAATATTTATTAGGTATTTTCATTTTCTCCCTTCGGTAACGAGGCAAAGAGCGGCGTTAAGTTACACTATTTATCTCGCAATGCTTCAACAATTCGATGGAAAGTGGTGAAGGGTAGTATCTTAATATGGAACGGAGTGTCTTAACACTTGGTTTCCACGTTTCTTCTGCTTCAATGGAATATGCTGGATATGTGAATCTAATAGAAAACAATAGAAATATATATTTAAAAGGCTGGATATTTACAACACAATGAGTTTTATTCGAGTAAATTCATCATAATATTGTGTAATCCATAAAATGGAGGTAGATAGTATCTTTGTAATATATGAACGAACGAACGACGAATATTCCTTTACAAATTATTAAATAAATATACTTATTTATTCACAATTTAGAGAGCAAATAGAGGCCGTCATGGCGCAGTCATAGCGTCTGTGCTACTGTTGTAGAATCGATTTCTAAACTAGAAAATAAATACATTTAGTTTTGTCGAATACCAGCAAAAAGCGGGAAATAGTGTCTTAACACTATGTTCCTATGGTACTTATCCTGGTACTTATAGTACTTAAATATTTTTTAACGTCACGTTGTAGAGAGAACTACCAAACGCAGCGCCCTCTCCATACTTCTTTCGCCTCGTCCAAGTACAGACACCGACCCTCTTACAATTTTATTATAAGTATAGATAGAATACAATAATAGAATGGTCCTTCATATCTTTTGTTAGTATAAGCTAGATTACCTCTCGCATTGTGATGGACGCGGCCATTTGCTTCGATTGATTTCCACTCGGCCCTTTGTTGTGAAAATGTATGATAAGGCAGGTCGGCCTTGGGTCTCTCTTAAGTTTGAATGAGTAGAAATTATTGCAGGACATTAATTTGTTGAGCTTTCTTAAGAAAGCTTAAGCTATTTTAAATGTATAGAATTACTGTGAACTGTAGTTTAGTTTTTAATATGATGTATATTAGAAGGTTCATTTAAAATTAAGTTATAGTATTATTTGAAATAATATAATTTTTAACTCCACCTACATAAGTAATATATATTATAAATATATACTGTAATGTATATACATATACTTCCTTATATAATTGGTTAGAGTTGTCAAGGGACCTAGTGTCAAGGCACCTCGTTAGTCAATTTCATTCAGATTACGAGACATTGGGTGATGAGCGGCGTAACTCAACACTGCCGGTTGCAAGCATGAAAATAAAAAAAAACACACAATATCTCGATCGTCCTGTTTTGCAGACACTGGTCTCACTACGTCTCGAGGGACTCTAATTTTGTTGCGATTCTCTCAATATTTAAGTACATATATATTTTCTATCACTTTAAAAACTTTACTTTACGATTCCTCGTTGCATATAAAGCAATGTCATCATTTGACATTTTAACCACTGAGTTAAACGCAGCTTTGCTGAGCCAACCATTATCGGTTAGAGAAACTTAGTTTCTGTTACAGTCCTAACGACATCATCGATTACGACCAACAGTATTTTGAACACTTTGAATTACACGTTTTTCTAAACATTCATAATTAGATAAAAAATATCTAAATTAACGTCACTTTTTACAGATTTTAAATGGTATTAGTAATTTCGACTATTATTATAAAAAATAAGTTACACGTCTTAAACTGCTTATTTTAAGTAATAGCTATAAGCTATATTACACAATAATAGTTATAGGCTCAGGGTCCGATAGCAAACTATGATTGTGGGTTCGATTCCTATTTGGGAAAAGAAATGATTTCTGGCGGAAAACGCTCGCTATTAAGTTCTTTCTCTTTAAGGAATTTCACGAAGAGTAGAATAGCGTGTCTTCTCTACTAAGGTCTCTTAGACTACTCTACATATATATGCCTCATATGTGAGATATAATGTAAAAGTATAAAAACCAGTAACCCATTGCTTCAATAACCAAATGGTATAATGAAAATATTTTTCAATATAACATATACTTGTATGCTATTATAATAATATTACGTTAAGCATTTGATATTTTGATCTCAAGTATTTTTTCTGAGGCGAACCGTTGCCAGCTGAGCCAAGTCGCTTAAGGAGGTCGCGAAACAAAGGCGATTTATAAAAGTGCGAACGTTTTTCACCGCGAATTCCTGTTTAAGGAATAAAAGTAAAGCATTCATAATAAATTAACTTCATAATTTTTTCTCTGTATGAAATCTAATGAAGCTTTAGCAGCATCAGAATATATATTGTACGTAATATTTTTATTTCAACATCACATTCATTGTATTTATATTGAACTGTATCCTGCATATGGTAAAAATAGGCAAGAAAAATAGGAGAAGAACCTAGTATTAAGACACTCCACTTCACTTATTTTCAGAATGTTGTAACTATGTAAAAATAATAAAGATAACTCAATTTTTTTTAATAATAATAATAATAATAGTTCAAAATCTGCAACCGTCACATTTATAGTCTCGAACAATGTTTAGTATAATATATAATATAATATAATTTAGAATGTAAAACTATGTCTATGTAAGTTGGCCTGTGATGTTTGTAATGTAAACCTTAATTTGGGAATTTTTTTATTGATTACCACCTTAAAAAATTAAAACAAACTCTATAGTTTCAAAAGACAAAACAAACCCCATGAATAGAATCCGGCTCTCAGCATTCATTAAATTGAATGAAAAAAACTTTCAAACAAAAACTTATATATGAGTACTGAACACTCAACAATACGGGGATTTTTTAGCTTCAGATGGATTTTGGGAATCTAGTACCACGACACTCAGTTATCAATGTTTCCAAAGTTAAGATACTTCCATCCCCTACTTTCCACAGTGTTCTGGAGGCATTACATGTTGAGTGGTAGGAATTATCACCGCGCTTTACTTTGTTATCACGGTAAGAAAACGAAAATATTAAATATTTGCCTCCCTCGAGTAGAAATCGCACGCACTTGGCGTTTGATGCGCGTTTGAGCCACGCGCCGCCATGCGCCACGACTAGCCTATAGACTATATTACTACTACGACTATACTACTACGAATATATTACGACTAGACTATATTTGATGACATTTTCTATAAAAATATATTTTCACACTTTGTCCGTAAAAACAGGATAGATATAGAGAAGTATTAAAACATTCCTTTCGAAACTTTCCGGCCAATGTGTCTACCAGAGTGGATAAATATAAATAATTTACATAAACTTTTTACGACAGGACTGGGCTATACGGGCTGTGTATGTAAGAACTGAAAGAAAATAACAATTTTTCCACCTAAGTAACTCTGAATAAAAATAGCTGCAAATAAAACGGCTACCTTCCCATTCACAGAAGACCTTTAGGGTGATGTAATTTAACACAACTTTATTTTACATCCGAATCCCGACCCCTTATTAATAAAGATCTTACAGTCAGTTGGCACCGTGTCGGACCCTTCGAAACAGAGTAACATAAATTTTTCATAAGATACTCTGAGTCTAATGTTTTATAGAAATTATGCGAGTGACCTTGATTATCGCTTTTGTTTATAAGAATTAACGGTCAAATGGAAACTAAGCTAATGTGAAACATTGTTGAGAGGCCGTCGTGGCGCAGGCAAACGCGACGATCATGGATTCGATTCCTATTTATACATTGCTATTTAAAATACTTAACAGCATGCTTTTAAATTCAGCAAAATGTTGTTAACACACATATCGATATATTAACGTATACATATTATATCATATCGTTATCATAATTTATACTAACATTGTAAATGTGATTGTAAGTTTGTGCCAAAACTGAGATATTCTAGTTTATGCAGAGGAAGTAACGGGTATCCACTAGTTAGTTACAAAAACAAATGCACAATGACAGCTCTATTGAAAATATTGGAAATATTCTATGTAGTTAGGGTACCTGTACTTACATAGAAAAGAATTTTGTCGGACCAAGGTGAAAAAACTCATGAATAAATTTTTCCTTTGTAAACAAATCGGGCAGCCGGTATTAAATTAGAAACTGTTGTGCAATAAGCCCAAGCTTACCCTATTTTTTTTTAAGCACACGGGAAAAAGTAAAAGGAATTCTTTTGGTACTTTTCTATGCCTCCAAACAATGTTTCATGCGAGATCTAGATTTATATTGTAATATTCTTTATTGGATATTCCTTTTATCTCATACTTTGCGTAAAATCCTTGTATTATTTAAGATTAGATTTTTGTGTCAATGGTATGAGAAATTGCTTCATTTTTTATATTATTTATTATATGAATTTTACTTTTTTATCAAATTAAATCAGCTTCACGCTGTAATCGACGCTGTAAACGCAAGCAGGGTAGGTTAGGTATTGCACTCCGTTCTTCACTTTCCACCGAATTCTGGAGGCATGGTGTGTTAAGTGGCGGAGTTCAACGCCGCGCTTTTGCCTCGACACCAGAACGAAGAAACGGAAATGTAAATTTATGTAAATATTTCATCACCTCGAGTGAGAAATGAATTTGTTTAAGAACATAAATAGTATCAATTTTTCACTGAATATGTAAAGTACACCTATAGATCTTTTATTGAAACTCCATTTAGGAACATGTCTTTCAACATGGACAAGTAAAAAAGAATATAAGTGGAGGCAAGAGACAGGAAAAGTTACGAAAAAGCCATGAAGACGAGGCGACATTACACAGAGAGATAAATATTTGGTCCCCCGTTTTTCCTAATAACCACCCTGGAGACACGGTATGAAGAAAAAAAAACATAATATATATAGCAGGATGTGGAGGCAAGCTTTCAGATTTTGAGGTTTTAAAATCGCATAATATTTCCAATAATATAACATTAGTCAAATATAATAATTAACAATTTGCATTATTATAAAATAAACAAAATCTAGCTTATGTTTCCAATTTTCAATAAACTTTTTTATAATTTGAATATATATATATACAAAAATAATAAATAACAATTTGAAGAAAGACAAGGAGCGTTTACACTAAATTGCGTATTTCCATTCACCACAATCTCCATCACCGTAGTCTCCTAATATATTCAGAACGGTACTTTCATAGTTCGCTGAACGAATTTAAATCAGTAAACAATTCGTGTACTGATTACACAATGAAACACAAAACTAGGTTCATAAAAGTGATATATGTATGTTTCTACAGCTTCACGCTTTATCTCGCATAGGTTGCAGAGGTCGTGGTGGCGCAGGGGGATAAGCGTGCGGCTGATGCGACGGCTGTGAGTTCGATTCATACTCGGGGGGTAACAAGACATAGCGCGGTATTAAGCTCCGTTACTCAATACGCAATGTGCTAAGAATTCGGTGGAAACACGAAGTAAATGAAAAGCAAAGAGAAATTGCGTTTTGCATTAGGTAATGCTGGGCTCCGGCGCCCAAAATCTCCACCTTAAAGGTCGGCAACGCACCTGTAGCTCCTCTGGTGTTGCACGGGGTCGTGGGCTATGGTGATCACCAGTCCTGGCAAAGGTGTACATATTGTCCCTTAAAATAACAACGAAAAATTATTCTCTCTGATTACCCCGATAGGGATAATTACTGAATACAGAATCGAGCCCGCGTCCTCCGCGTGTACGTTATATAATTTCAATCGGCAAGCAACTCATGTAGTCATGTACACAATTACACAATAAAGCAACGTGCAGAATCAGAGGTTTGTGTGTTCTAAGTAACAAAGGTACTCGTGTCTGCCGCGGGCGCTGCTGGGTGCATCATTTATTGTAACTGAAGCGCTATTTGTGAATTGTTTGTAGCTATTGCATTGAAATGCTTTGGTTTCCTGTCAGTTTAGTGAGATATGTGCACGTGGAAATAATGTGTGCGTGCAGGTGCAATTTTAGGGTTCCGTATCTTAAAAGAAAACGGAATGTTTATGGAATAGTTTATTGTAAGTTTGTCTATCTGTCATGAGCATTTATCTCGACATCCCGTGGATCTACAATTGTATTTGGGAAGAAGCTCACTTGTTACCAAATTTATCTTACTTTGCAGTAGAAATAAATGAATAAATTCTCAAACTGTTTTTGTAGTATTTCATAGAAAGAATATATAAACTTATAATTGTACTTTATTTCATATAAAATAAGTACTGTCAAGCTCTTTTTGGTTGAAAACTTTTATAAATTGTACTTTCCGTTGACATACATTAAACCTTAAATTGGTACGAAGCCCTCAGTATGATGAAGATGACGATGTTTCCATTTCTTCGCACTGGTGTCGAGGCAAAGTTCCGCCACTCAACACGCAGCGCCTCCAAAATTCGGCGGAATGCGGGGAGCGGAGTTTCTTAATATTCTTCCTACCCTGTTGGATTTGGGATACAGAGTGAAGCTGAAAAAAGAGAAAAAAATCTGTAATATAATTCAATCAAGTTAAAATTTCTACTCATTATCGAGAGATGTGAATTCAAAGGACTGTATGCAATCTGTCGATCTTTGCAAAGTTTACAGGATTTCAATACCCAGAGTGATTGCGGTGGACAGGTCTCTAAATAAATGAGAAACTTTCTAAAGTGTATATATAATTTGTGACAAAATAAATGTATTAATTTATTACTGTATATTTTTTTAGATTCACGCTGTGCGTGCACACGTGCTGTGTGTGCACGCATGTCCACGCTGTTATGTGCGGGATACAGCGTGAAGCTGAAAAAAAAAAAGAATTTAAAAAAGTCTTATTAGTTATGCCACCACCTTTTTGAGATTTAAACTAGTAGTAATATACAAATATTAATTTCATATGCGCCATAACGTATCACGCTACTACATATAATAAAAGTCCTAATGAGCACTATTTTTCATTAAAAACGGCCGTTAATGTGAGGACTTAATGGAATTCTTTGATTTTGTTGCTGTAATTTTATTAATAAATGAAAAAAATTGTTATAATTCTGAAGTCACGTCATATTTATTTCAAAATAATTAATTATCTCTGCATACAAATTAAATTGATATGTACACATACAATACTCCGTTCCCTTTAAGACACTTCCATACTGTGTTGAGAGGCGGAACTCAACTCCGCTCGTTGTCTTGTTATCAAAGCGAGAAAATAAAAAATTAAAAAAATATACATTTCATTTTTTCCACTCAGTCGCCGGTCTGTTTTCCTCAAAAATAATTATGTTCTGAAACTAAAACAAAATTATATTACCTATTTTATTTATCCACTGATGTTAAAACGAGGCTCTAAATAAATACGGAAGCTCGGGTCGACGACCTCCAGTTCCGCATCGTACCTTACGTCGCTAGGGACAATAAGTGACCGGTAAGTTGGAAACCACTGATACTAAGCACAAAGTACTTTGGCACAGTAAGTTTGTACGGCCTCGTGTGTTTCGTAATTTGATTTTTTTTTCTTTTGCTTTATTTTGTTTTTGAAAGTTTGTGAGTTTTCTATTCACTTAAATTACTTATCTCTCTCAGTTTTGTTGGATAGAAGATATATTTTGATTTGCCACTCCGTTTTCCACCTTACGTTTGATCATCACTCGTGCCGACATTGCGGCAAGACGCGAGCTTAACGAGGTGATTTTTATTTTTTTAGCGTCACGCTGCCCCGCATATAGGTACAGAGAACTGATTGTTAAGATACTCTCTCCATGCATCGCCTTTTTTACTTTTCTCCAGAGAAATTTTTAAATTTTAAAAAACACCCATCCAAAAGCTTTTCTCATTATCATAAACTATACCCAAAAATTACCGCGATGAACGAGGCTTGCGATTAAAAAATACACTCAAATCGAAACATTAATTCACGAGCTACGATGCCATAGACAGACACATAAAACTTATACACCCCCTTTAGCGTCGGGGGTTAAGAATATTCAAAAGTACAGTGAAGCACATTTTTTTTGTGCACAACACTATTCAACTTTCATCCTATTACGTTACACGAAGTCTTTGAGTCTGTATAAAGAGAGATATTTTTTTTATTTGCCTACAAAAATCGTTTAAACTTGATCCTGGACTAATATCGAGAAGAAACTGTTGTTACTCGGAATAGACGGTTTGTGTCTGAAAAAGCAATTTAAAATGTTCAAAGAATGGCCACCAGTGTAAGTCACGAGAGTAAACTTTACTTATTGTTATTTAAATTTTTTTCTAATTGTTGGTAGCTTTGATTACATTCCAAAGTTTTAATATAATATATATCTTGATAAAAGTGTACTTAAATAAGTATGTTTTGCAGTACAAAAATATGGGCATTAGAGAATTTCTTTGTAGCTTAGTCGGAAGTGTTGTAATGAAAACGGAGTGTCTTAACACTACGTTCACACGTTCCCTCTACCTACTCTGCTATATGCAGGATACAGCGTGAAGCTAAAAAAAGAAATTTAGACGTTAAAGCGTGATACTTATTTAAGTATATTTCTCGCTGTTTCCTTCAACTTGAAATCTAAAACTTAAAACTGAGAAATACATCCGTGACACAAAGAAAATGAAGTAACGGAGGTTACATTATAAATCTTGTGAGTGTACAGGACCAAATAACTTTGGAATCCTTAGAATTGAGTATCATCAATAACCAACGACTACGATCAAATCACTTTGTTAGTTAAACTTAACGTTAGTTGAATTTATATTATATAGTAAATAAGTTGTCGTTATATAGCATGTTAGTGTAAGTTGAATAAAGCGTGAAACTAAAAGAAATAGAGAAAATGGCATATAGATTTAAGTGGCCAGTTTTGGATCAAGGGCACAATATGCGACAAGTCGCGAGTTCGATTCCCATTCGAGAAAATTATACATTTAATATTTTAATTTTGTCCCTTTGATTAAAAATTACCTTAATTTTGGATAGTTGTGAACATCAACCTTATCTAAAATGTGCGTGATCTAGCGTATTTTTTTTCCAGAAAGTGGGAAACGAATACTTGTTACACTACTTCACACAGCAGATTCGAAAACATAAAATAAAAATAATAATTCAATTATATTTTTCTTTTACAAAAAAAAAGAAACACTAACTTCGTAATCAAAATCAAAAGAAGATTTACAAAGAGAATGAATGTTTTTATATGAAAAGTTGTCGTGTAACGAGAGACCGTCGCGTTGCATCGCTTTACGTTGCGCTTCAAATTTAATGTTGCTTAGTTTTCCAGTCGTTTATTTTGCTTTCCATCATGAGATTTTTATTTTGGTTTCGTGGCATGGAAACTGAAATATTGAGTGTTCTGTGGAATATGCTCTAAGAAATAATATATTTTTAAGTATATACCTATGAGGTTGATGGCGCAAGGGTGCGGCTCCGATCGAGGCGGTTGTGGGTTCGATTTTTACTCCAGAGAATGACTTACTCTTTATTAATATTTTCATTTCTTCGCACCAAGGTAAAGTGGTGTTGAGTTTCGCCACTTAACGTGCAATGTCTCGAATTCGATGGAAAGTAGACAACGGAGTGTTCTCACACTAGGTACCCTCTGCCTACCCTGCTAAATGAGCAATGCTATAAAAATATTACTACGTTTTCAATAATCAATTATTGTTATATATTTATATGTGAAGCAATACATTAATAACCGATAGAACCATTTTATTACGTTATATTCTATGAATAATGAATTCTGCGGCCGCGTCATTTGGTACACTATTTAGCTCTAACCAAAATGGTATTGTATTGACGTTAATAAAATAACAGCGTGAATTTGTATTAGTTGTATTAAAAATATATAAAATACATAATAAATAATTGGTTTTGGCTTCGATCCCCATTTAGGAGAATTATAAAATTATTTAATTTCCTCACTCTTAATTCGATTTCCACTGAAAACGGAACGGATTCTTTTTAAATACGTTAATATTTCCACCAACAAAGAGTTTTGTAAGTTGTAATTACTTCACTCCACTCCATAGAACTGAGCTTTTTCACTTCAACAATTTCTGCTCGCTCGGTTTTTTTTTCGTCTGATTATTTAAGCAACACAACTGTGGAGGCACTAAGGTGTGGGCCTAACTGCAGCACTATTTCCAGGCCCATACGACACGAGGACCTTCCAAAAACGCACGTACCTCCTTTTGAAGGCCGGCAATGCACCTGTAGCTCCTCTACTATTACACGGGGTCGTGGGCGACCGTGAATACTTACTGTCAGGTGACTGACGGCGATGAGGCTCGTTTACCTTGTCTTGGTAAAAAAATAGTCAAAATGCAAAATCGAGGTACATCACACATCTCACAATGTCTCGAAAATTGGAACATAGAAAGTGGATTGTCTGTCGTTGACACTAAGTTCTCTCTGCCAACTCATATGAAATAAACCGACGTTAATATTTTATTGTGAATA
Source organism: Heliconius aoede (assembly GCA_037355905.1). NCBI lineage: Eukaryota > Metazoa > Arthropoda > Insecta > Lepidoptera > Nymphalidae > Heliconius > Heliconius aoede. The sequence goes on along the minus strand of JBAIZZ010000053.1, from coordinate 1,040,731 downwards.
TTAATAATAGAACAAAAAAAATAACAGGATTTGACATATACGGGCCGGCGACAATATTATAAAAACAAAAATAATTTTAATAACATGTTGATAAAGCTAACAAATTAGGTAAATATTTAAAATTCTGGACCACCCAATAATTATTGGTCCAATCATCAATCATTTGGTACCACCAATTAAACGGATAGATGTTTGCTGCGCTTTGCGGTCGCGGTCTGCGGCGACGGATTAGATATTTATTTTAGTTTATACCGCTTGTAGAAATCATAGCAAATGAACAATTATAATATACTTATTATAATATACTTATTTGGGCAGACTCGACCGGATTTAATACCACCCCCGGCATCTTAAACCGGCGTGAAGTAGTGTCTCTTGCCACTGCGTTTCGCATTAGGTAATGCCGGGCCCCGGTGCCCTTCATCTCCACCTTAAAAGCCGGCAACGCACCTGTGGCTCCTCTGGTGTTGCATGGGGTCGTGGGCGGCGGTGATCACTTACCATCAGGTGACCCGAACGCTCGTTTGCCTTGTCCTCTCCCATAAAAAAAAAAAAAACTTATGTAAAAACATAAGTATATTATAATATTTTTGGGCTTAGACTGTCTGAGACTCACACAGTTGTAAGTCTCAAGTGTTATTAAGTTATTGAAGCTGTAGTTACAGTAGCCTATATAATTTGTACGTACATACATATATGTGTAATATTAATTTTCGATACAAAATTTAATTATTATTTAATAAGCAAAACAAAAATAAACAAAAAATAAAATCCTCTAATCTAGTTAGCGCCATCACATTATATATTCTTGAAGCGTGTCAAAATTTCGTATCTACTTTTATTATAATATCAACACTATACATGAACCTATTTTGAGCTCTATTCTCATATACATAAAGTTAATTTTGAAATATTAAATTTATCAATGTGTTCATTGTACGTCGGATTATTCACCGAAAATGGCCGCAACATCATAATGCGAACGCGAAATCCGATAAAGCGCGCGTAATTGGAACCTCTATGTTTGACACCTATTAATTTGCTACGTAATTACGTATGAGGTATATTATAAAATAGGAAGAAAGGATTTTAATGGAGATATAAATAGCTTACTAGCAGGATTCAGTGTAAAGCCAAAAAAAGAGATGAAAATATATTTGTATATAAACTAGCGGACTCGGGCGACTTCGCCTGCTTTATTAAGTTATTTTTAGTTAAGAATAAACTGTGAAACACGTGGTTAATGAAATATTTTTAAGAGTCTGTATTTATAATTGCATAAAAATCGGTGCCAATTTAAAGATTTTTCCTTACAAACTTTCAAACCTTATTTCACCCCTTCAGGGTAAAAATTTTTCAAAATCCTTTTTAATGGGTGTCCCCGCATTATGAAAATAAGCATATGTCTAAATTGGACGCACAGCGGTTACGGCTGTGCGTGTATCTTATCTGAGTCAGTGGGAACATGTCCTTGTACATACGAGTATATAGATTAGGGGCAAATTTTATAATTTTTCTATTTGTAATGGTTGCGAGCTCGACTTCCGCTCTCCGTTTTTCTATTTCCTCTTACTGGTTCACCTGAATAATAATCATAAAAAAATGGTATTTTTTTACAGCAAATATACATGCAGGAGATCCCCGAAGATGAAATATTTAATACTTTCATATCTTCGCTCTAATGTCGAGGCCAAGGTGGTGGGCGAAGTTCCTTAACCCTAGGCTTCCTCTACTTGGTCTACTATATTCGGGATACATCTTGAAGCTGAAATAAATATTTAAATGTATGAAATAAAGTGAACGATAGACAAAACATAGAGACAAATAGACAGACAAACGTGACAAATCAATTTTACTATTCTTCTACAAAGTTGAATAGTTTTATACTAAAGCTTACAATATGTATATATATATTTTTTAATTCTTCAAAACTGATACACACATCTTTTTTGTTTTGATTGAGTACCTTATCAATATTGAGCTTTTAGTAAAATAATTAAGATGTAAGAAGAAAATCCGATCTACAATCAATCATAAAGCGGTGGGCTTAACGACAGTTTAAAATTAATCCTGGATTACCCGTGGATTACAAACCAGGATGATGGAAACCCAGCCGTGTATCGGCTTTGCTTATATTTCTTATTCAATATAGTTTATATGTTTAGAAATTTATTTTTTTAAACCAAAATGACAATCAAAATGATTTTGATATAAATAAGCTACTATGGCGCAGCGGCACAACATCTGACTGTAAATGTTAGTTCGATTCTGGTTGTGAGTTCGATTCCCATTCTGTAAAATGAAAGTGGCCTTGTGCCACTACGCCACGACGGCCTCTATATATTTAAATAAATAAATAAATGCAAATATAAATTTAAATAAATGTTTCATTTCCTCGAGTGTGCATCGAACCCTCAACCAGTCACAATTACAGTCGTACTTTATGCTCCTGCTCCACACCTCATTATTTCAATTATTTCAGTTTCCGAAATAAACTACGAATTAATAATAAATAAAAGATAAGAAATAGAAGATATATAAGTCATGTAATAAAAGCAATTATTGATTTTTTAGAACTAATAAAAGATATAAAAATCTTTAAAAATTCCAAAAAAATATTATATTAAACATAAAAGCTATGCAAATGTCAGACATCAATAACAAGGTGATACTCAAGTTCGTAGATTCTTGTGTAAACACAGTGTGCCGCCGGCCGCGCCGTCGTGGCCTCCGTGAGGAGGTGAGGAGCTCGTTAAGTAGCTTTTGGAAAACTTTTCTAATTAGGCGGCTAACATTAATCTTCCTGTCCCACGACTCGGTGTGACTGGCACAAGTTGCCGAATTATAAAAATAAGTAAAACGATTTAGTTTTCCACGTTCGACCGTTAATCTATATTATTTGGAAATTTGCGTAAAATGTTATAGATTGTTTCTTTTATTTTTTGGTAGTTCAATAGACATATTTGATTTTAATACAAATAATTGGTTGTACGTATATTCATTTCATTTTCTCTTCACGAATCTCCAGCCTATTAGCGAGGTAATATAGTGTTAAATCACTCCAGTCGCCATTTTACTCGGATTTCAGAATCACTGTTTTCAGAATTACAAAACTGAACGCCACGAAAATGTAAAATGAAAATAATAATACCACAAATTGGAACAGAACCCCACAATCATAACATATTATATTACCTATATATTACATATTATCTATCTAACTGGCAATCGCAATTATCAAACCCCGAGTAAGTTTGTTTTTAGAAAATGTATAAAATCTCGTATACCTTAGCGGTCAGAATTTTTTCGGAAAGCGCGGGTTCAAAAAAAAAAACGCTTTATAAATATATATAAAGAAAAAATAATTAACTAATTATTCTTCAATAATAACAGAACAAAGCAAAAAACACACGTCTATTTAAAATAATCGCAGCGCAGTCACAATCTAGACTTAATTAATTCGCGTCATCGAATTCTGAATAACAAAAGGACTTAGATACATATGACAGTTCTACCACCACCACCACCACCACCACCACCCCCACCATCGTGCTACACTTAAAATGCATGAATAGTGCTCGGAATTCTATGTGTCGCTAACAATGGCGATTCAGACCAGAAACTTATTGAGTTCGATTCAAAGGCCTGACTGAATGTACAAATATACGTTATAATATATATTAACCATTGGTTTAGCTGCGGCTTCGGATTCAGGTCGTTTCATTTCAGATCAGAGTTTTAGCATAATATTAATAATTAATATGAATATTTGTTTGATTGATGTTTTACAGGTGCCTGTTTGAATGTAACATGCGTGTTAATTAAGCATGAACGCGGATATTTTGTAAATAAATTAGAGGTATTTGAACGGTGTGTGGAAGGTTTTGTCAATTTGTTTTGGTTGTAAAAAAATAAATTATATATACATATAACAAAAAACAGACATACAACCTGTGTTCTGGTTCTTCGCTCTGGTTCGCAAAGGGCGGCGTTCTGCCACTCATCACGCAATGCCTCTAGAATTCAGCAGAATGGGGAATGGAGTGTCTTAACTCTAGGTTAACTCTGGCTACCCTGCTGTGTGTGGAATACAGAGTGACGCTTTTTTTTTAGAGGATTACGAATCCAAATCTATCCTTTTAATATCAGATAATGACACTGTATAACCACGACCTCAAACATAGTATATTCTAATTTTCATCCAAAATTTCACCAGTCACATAATCATTATGAAAGCTTATAAAATTCAACTCTTCCGATACATATTCCCAATGTGGCCATCAATTAATCTTATATTCATCAGCTCACAGCTCTCCATTCGCTGTCGACGATAATAGATGACTCTTTGTCATATCCGATAAAATGTGTCTTCGTTGCTTACAAAGAAATTCGAAATTCATTGCCAAATTTACTATTGTTCATAAAATTGAATTTGGATATATTGGTTTATTTGGATATTGGAGTGAGGCCTACGAGATAAGGTTACAATAATATTCAATGTTGTGCTGTAATTGGGAATTGACAGATGGTATATTCAAAGGTTGTGGATTTGATCGATCGATTGGCACATAGCAGAATAAGTAGAAGGAATCTAGTTTTAAGACACTCTGTTCAATAAGTTTCCGACATAAGGCAACCGGAACTCAACGCCGCTCTTGACTTTGTTAACAGAGCGAAGAAATGAAAATATTATACTCATATATTTTATTTCACATATTCGATTGGGAGATAAATCCTGAATTAAAATGATGACTTGAAGATATACAACAAAAATTATTTAATTATTGATTTATATAATACGAAAAAAAAAACTGATTACATATAAACACTTTTTAAATATAAATATTATATATATATTTATAATATATATATATTTATAAATAATTATTATAAATAAAATATTTATTACAATTATTTTGTACAACAAGTAAGCGATAATGAAAAACCTTCATGAAAATAAGTTTTTTAAATGCACAAATATATACATCATAATGAAAAGTTTACATACAAAATATTAACATGAATGTAAAATTATGTATTCAACAAAAATATGCGTTTGCAACGCGTTTTATACAATAACAAAAATATATCGATTACCTCTCCACTTATATCTTAACCATAGGTTTCATCTTCTCACTCTGCCATATGCGAAGAATCGCGTGAAAGCAAAAAAAAAAAACAATTAATGCTTTTAATGAAAAACGTCAAATTTAGTAGCTTTCATCTTCAGACCACCATAAGTTATTTAAATTTTTGATTTACATCCACTGTTCCAGAAGAAGGCACTTAAGCACTCTGTAATCAAGCAAATGAACCACAATTTACGTATTAATAAGCCATTTACAGACAAAACTCATAGTGGGCGGGCGTGCGCGCTGCATTATATTGTTCGTATTTGAATAATACACCAGTTATCTTCTTGCTGAAATCAGTTAATAGGTCGTAGTTCATACATTTATGTAGTGCCAGATTAACTAGCTGCAATAAAAGCTTTAAGCCAGTGAGTGATAACTCAGTAACTTGTTTTTGTTTAGTTACAAGCTTAAGTTACGCAGGGTAGGTAGAGGAAACCTAGTCTTAAGACATTACAGTTCCAAACTTCTGTCTAATTTTCGAGACATTGGGTTTCGAGTGGTGGAAATTAAGCCATGCTTTTTGTCTTGGTACCAGAGCGAAGAAATGCAAATATTGATAATTAATAATTCCTTCTCGTGTGGATCGAAGCTACAACCGTCGATATGCCACAACGGCCTTAAATGTTGATTATAATATAATATATTATGTAGTTAGATTTTGCTGTATCTGGCATTCCATCTTTTTTTCTAGACATTGTATATTTACTGGCGGAGTTCAACACTGCGCTCTGCCTATTCTAAATAATTTAACTAGATATTATCAGAAGTGAGAATCGAATCTTAAATAATCACAATTACAGTCAGATGCTGTCACTGCGTCACAACGGCCTCAATACAATATAAGTAAGTATAACTAATATTCTAATTGCACAACATGACTGTTCCCTGTGGATGAAAAACTAACATTATATTGAAATTTTATTCATGAAAATGCAATTTATTTTTGATGCAGAAGTAATAAAATATAACATAGTGTCTAAGAATCTTCTCTTAAGGTTTTAAATAGATTATAAAGTGTACTACTACAAACTCTATCCTCTCACGTTCTGGTTATAAATGTTATTTATTATACAGTAGGTCTAATATTTTGTGAAATATAGTTCGTTGAAGACTTTGTATTAGTATCAGATATAGTTGGTGAATTTTACAAATCATAGATTCGTGTTCTATCACAGTTTTTATCTCACCTTAATATTTTTTTAATTATATGTAGCTTCAATTTTACGCGCATAACCTTGTAACAATATATATATACTGCATATATCCTAGTATACAAGTTGTAAAATAAATAAATGATAAAATAATAATAATAAAATAAAGTATTCATGGCAATGAACACAAATAACATAGGTAATTATGAATAATACAATATATTTTTAATATCATATTAATCTTGACTAGTAGCAGACGGAAGGAGGGCAGCGGGGCAGTGCCCTTGCTCGTTCTTCCTTTTATTATAACTAGTAATATTTATAAAGGTGAGAAAAAAAATGTAAGAAAATGAAATACATAAATTCCCTGTAGTGGGAACCGACCTCACGTTTTATGATTAAATAAAAAAATTTAAATTTCACACTTTATAACATGTCTTAAATATATTGTAGATTAAAATAAAATACTTAGGCCAAGGAATTAGCTTGAGCAGTTTTATTGGCGTGAAGCCAGGGAGCGGCCGCTGTACGGGTACAAGCTGTTGTGAACTTTGATTGCATGTTGCGATTACGAGTTACGCCTGTTTTCTTTACTTATTGCACCGCATTACCTTTATGTTAGTTTTTAATTATAAGAAAAGTTGGGTAAAATTAAAATTTTAAATTAATTCAAATCATTTTAAGTTATTTAATTTTAGGTATATAGAAATGAGAGTTGCGACGCAGGGGCTGAAGCGTGTGATTTTAAAAGGCGGGTTGCGGGGTTCGATCCCAACTCGAGGGAATGAATTGTTATATATTAATATTTTCATTTCTTTGCTCTAGGACGAAGGTACCCCGGCGTTGCGTTCTCCTACTCAACACGCATTCCCTTGAAAATTTTTCTGGAATATAGGGAACAGAGTCTCTTATCACTAGATTCCTTCCACATTCCATCCTATATGCGGGATACAGGATGAAGTTGATTTAATTTATTTTAATATTTTAAAAATAAATTGATGTTAGTGATATATTTTTTTCTTCACTAAATACGTTCAATACAATAAATAAAAAACAACAATAGATATCGAAAGCATAAAATCATAATATTATTCAACTACACTCCCAAGAGCTTTATTTTATCATAGAAAAGCTTCCAAAGAATGCACTATGAAAGTACTTATACGTAATTACAGATCTTTAAAAGGCTCTCAAATCGAGATCCACTGGAAGTAAATGGCTACTTCCCACTTTAAGTAGTTAAGACTTACTGTATAGTCTATAAAGACTATTTGCGGTTAGAAAATACGAGTAGTATTAGTATTAGAAAGCTGTGTTTTTTTTCTTGGTTATTTATATTTCAAAGTCGTTATTGTAGAATTGGTGGCTTCGCGTGACAGTAATTAGTTAGTAATCACACTCATGTTTTATTTGGTTTTACGTTTTATAAGTGTGGTAGGCAGAGAGAACCTAGTGTCTAGATAGCGGAACCCAATGCCGCAATTGTAAAATTGTCGTCTTCTTACTCTTGAACATATAGTTCACAATATCGAACCCATAACCGCCGCGTTACAGTCACTACATCCTTGTGTCCCTGTGCCACGACGATTTTATATTATTTAAATTTTATAAAAATTTTACTACAAAAAAAAAAAAGGGTTTTTTTTAAATTTCAAGATGTTTTTTCAGTTTCGCTCTACCCCGAAAAACTAATGAAGAGATGTGAAGAGATGCGACACTTTACATAAGAGAGCACAAATATAAAAATCATTCATTCCCCCGAGTGGGGATCAAACCTGGAACTAAGATGCAAACGTAGATGCATTCTTTCACATTAAATTAATTTTGCTCAGCTCAGTATTGTTACATGAAAGCAATAGTAAATAAAGAAAACTTTTATCGTGAAAGGCCTGCGATACTTCACTCGTGTTCGTGCCTGAATCCTTTCTGGAACAAAGTAGATTTTTTTTCAATTCATGTTTTTTCCCGTTTCTTTAACATTTTAACATATTTTTTTATAAAACGATATCGTCTAAAACAAAACAATATATAAATATCAAATACAAAAGAATAAAATAAAATATAAAATATTTAAGCTAAAATGCTATGGTCAAGTTTTTTTAAAGTTATTAATATAAAAAAATTCAATCATTTAATAAAATCTTTGGTTTTCAGAATTTTCACGCATTTTTTGGTACCATATTTTGGTACTTGAAAATACATACATACAAGTAAATTCAAAAAGCAACGAAATTTTTAAAATTTCTTCTTATATAGTTATAAGTAGTTAGTACTTACTTTTTTAAATTTAGGCCCGACTTATTTTTTTAAATTACGTAAATAATCATAGTTTGAAAAAGACGGCTTTAGTTTGATAACTATCAGCCAATGAATCTACCACTGACCACGATGCCTTCTGCAAAGTGTTTGAAATGTTGTATTTCCAAAAATGTTGGCCAGTTATGGCAGGATATACAAGGCTGTGACTGTAAACGCCACAGGTTAGGGGTTCAACTTCCAATCGAGGAATTTTTTTTTTCATTTTATCGTTCTGGTGATGAGACAAAGCACTGGGTTGAGTATCAACAATAAATCCAGAATTCGGTGGAAAACGGAGTCTTTTAACGCTTCCATTGACTAATGCAAAGTATTGTATTTCAAAACATTTTAATTTAAAACAATAATCATATATTTAGAAACAAAAGTCCGTCTCACAGTCCACACCCCACTTTAGTGACTTGTACACAAAACAGACAAGACAATTCTCCAGATACTTTCCAGAGCTAAATGTCATAATAAAACCAACTTGCAAGGGACGCTCCGGGAACTTAAATAAACGGAATAGTTATTCCCTTATTATTTCCATTTCCCAGAATAGAAATTGCCAAACTGAGAAGTTCCTGCGCCGAACTGTCTTAACGGTGGCATAATATGTACATTTATTTATACGGGAGCCTTCTAATTATTGTAAATAGTCTCTGTTTTGCTTTGCTTTAGTTTGAGCATTCGTTTTGTTGATGTATGAGAATTGTTATAATAATACACTAGGAACTTACGTGGACCATGGCACAGCTCAGTTGTGTACGCGGTGTAAGCTTAAAGCACAGATGAACATTATTTACATGAAATAATATATATATTTTTATATCATGGTAGAGTGAGGGAACCAGGGAACCTTCTGTAATGGAGAACGGAGTACCTACTCGGATCTTCATTAAGACACTTACGTTCAGTCCTTTACGCTTAATGCTTGAGGCACTGACTGGTGGACTCAATACCGAGCTTTTGCTCGTTACCAGAGCGAGGAAATGAAAAACATTAAATTTCTCATTTCCTGAGTGAGAATCGAACCCACAAGTGTCACGTTTATGGTCTCATACTTGTGACATTACGTGGTGTAAAGTACCTCAATAACCTGAATTCTAATTTTTCAATAGAAAATTCACAAGAAAAGTTTTTAACTTCAATTTTATAACAACGACATCAAGTTATTTTTCAATTCCCCGGGTCCCCGAAACGATCCGAGCACGTTGTTTAAATGGTGATTACGGACGCCAAACTTTATTATTGCTAGAGCGTAACCCGATTAACTTTTGTTTCGTTGAATAGAAATATTTTAATGGCAACTCTTATTTTATTACTATTACAATGAATTTTATCTAAACTTTAGATTGAAGCTTAATGAGTTTTTTTTACGGATGCCGTAGCCCAGGAGATGTAAGTATTTATAAATCTGATGGTTGTAAGTTCGATTCGCGCTCGGGGAATGAAATATTTTATATTATCTGATACGAGGCAAAGCGTGGTGTTGAATGCACTTGACACGCACTGCCTCGAAAATTCGGCGGAAAGTCGTGAATGGAGTGTCATAAAAGTAGGATCCCAGGTGCCTAGCCTTTTATGTGAGGAACGTGAAGCTAAAAAATATTATTGAGAAAAATACAATTAATTCACATACTTTTTTCCCAAAAAATTGTATGTGCATTGAGATAACAGTTCCTTTTCACTTTATTGGAAGCTTTTTGAGATGAGATCTGCTACATACGCAATCTCAAAAATTACACTGAAAATGATTCTCTTATAGATAAATTTTAAAAGATAAATAAAAAAAAAGATATATTAAAAAAAAATCATCACTAAACTTTTCATAATGTTCTTAAAAATGGATAAGAAAAATTTAGAGATCCTTACAACAAATGTTGTTAAGAAACAATTCATCTCAAGATTCTCTGAATTTCATAAGATATTTTATATCGTGCATAAGGGATTTACGCTGCTATATCTCACCTGCAGCTGCTCTGACCGTGAAGAATGATGGAACAATTCCTGTAAATTACAATTGTTTATAGTACCTTGTTAAAAAGGACTTTACAAAAATTATTTTTAACTTCATTCAATTAAATAAAATTTTATATGTACATAGTTATGTGAGATAAAGTTAGTAAATAAATATTTTGTGACTTGGATATTCGCTAGTCGTGGCGCAGGTAACTTGTTCTTGCTCTGGTAACGAATCGAAAGCGCGGCGTTGAGTTATGCCACTCGACATGCAATGCCTCCAGACTCAACTTAACGGAGTATCTTAGCATTATATTCTCAGGATCCGTCTGCCTACTCGGTTCTGTAAGAAATACAGCGTGAAAGTGAAAAGAATATCTAAAGTAAGTACATTGCTTATTATCTAACATATTTTATTGACGACCACCATTTCCAATATCGATTTATGTGATATAATCGAGAGGCCCGACATTTTTCCAACGTTATCTCCGACCTCATTATATTCGATGGACAAAAACGAGTTTTAGTAATCGGATAAACACGGAGACAATTCATTTTCAATCTACTTAGCGATAAAATATTAAAACGGCCCGTTTCGGTAATCCGCTTATGAGAAATGTGAACAAATATATTGTACATTGATACATATCGACATTCATTTAATAGTAATATTGTATTTTACTTCTATTTTATCTGCTCAGCAGAGGGAAAAGCAATACGATTGTGGGTTCGATCCACACTCGAAAATAAAAATATTTACTATTTTAATTTTTTTGCTTTGGTGTCGAAGCAAAGTGTGGTGAGTTACACCACTCAAAATGCAATGCCCTAAGAATTTATCGGAAAATGGGAAACAGAATGCCTTAACACTCTGCCTACTTACAAAATAATATATTTTCACGGTGACACATGAGTTGCTTATTTTTCTTATCATGTAATTCTTTACCTTCTGTAACTTCTGGAAATGTAATTGATGATAAAAAATTAGCGTATAAAATAATGCTAATGTTTCATTTTCTTCTCATTTTAGTCTTGTTATCTTTGTGCTAAGTACAAATATTTTTTGTAATTATGTTCGTTTGTTCTCTGAAATGTCAGTGTAATCTGTGAGACGTCACTGAGCGTTGTTCTATCTAAATAGTTGATTTGAGCTACCGGACTAGGTTTCGTGAACAAAATGACACAGTTTTTACTAGTTTCATGCAGTGAAGTAAGATATGGAGCTGAAACCCTGTATTAAAACATTTTCTCTCTCTACTTTCCATCCATTTTACCCAAACATGGGAATAAAATTCATAATCGATATTTATAAGATCAAACGCCACGACCATCTCCAATAATAAATATTTTAAGGCGTCATCCAAATTTAAAAAAAAAACCCAACTTTTAACAAGAAATTGAAGAGACGTTGCCAATAAAATTATTCCCATTTGATCTCAGTACAGAAGTTTTACGACGTGTAAAACTTTATATGTATTCAATATGGCGTCGTGTGAAGAGATTTTAGTGGCTGTTTTTAAATTTATTACTACGCTACTTAATTGTCGGTCTGTGGTCATATCAACTAATTTAATGAAAATTTATTTTTGTAATTAATCATATAAATTAAGTAACAAATCAAATGAAAAAAAATATTAAAAATTGCAAATTTAATATTAGTAATATGATTTCATTTCACCTTGTCTATTAAAAAGTATTAAAGTCAACAAAGATTTTATATTTAAGTTGAAACATACAAACTTTGTCTATGGGTACTTAATAGGGAAACTTCTGTAACTGATATTCACATACTTAGCTGACGTTGTACGGAATAAGTCCAATGTAATGAAATAACTTTCCCTTACTTTACGTAACGATAAAGAAAATTTTAATATTATGTTTTACTTTTGTCTTAATGTTCTTTCTAATCTTACTCTTAGATAGAAAAAAAATCGTGTTTACATAAAAAGAAGTACAGTAAACACGCTCTACCTAAATACAGAAAGAATATAGTGTCAAGACACTCAGTTCATGTGGGCATTGTATATTGAGTTGCGTTTAGCTCCACTTGAAGAAATGAAACATTTACTATTTTCATTTCCTTGCTCTCTATTGAGGCAAAGCGCGGCGTAGAAAAAGTGGTTCCGCCATTCAAAAGACAATGCCTTCAAAATTCGGCGGAAAATGTTAAGCGGAGGAACTTAACACTAGTCTTCCTTTGCATATTCTGCTATCTGTGAGATACAGCGTGTAGAAACAAAAAATAAAAGGTTAAGTAGAAAATTGGTAATATAAAAGGATTCAGCGAAAGCTTTGAGACCTGTCGTCTACAGCACTGCTTTTCAACCTTATCCTTGTTTAAAATATTTAAGCAAATATTGGAAAGAATATCTAGAAGTGAAACGTAGAATTTTTTTTTTTTTTTTTAAAGTGTTACTAAAGCAAAAATATCTAAATTTTACTCTGTACTACTACGCTAGCATCATTAGATAGATAATCAGTAACTGGATGCCACTACTCGGACGCACTGGGCTTAAATTAAGTTGCCTCTAATCATAAGAGAATGAAGCTATGGTTGTCTATTCCTTTCTTACTATGGTAGAAAAATATACGATGGCATAGGGTTTTGACACAATGTCTCGCGTCAAAAACGAGCGGTGCGTGGTGAACGGAGTGTCTTAACACTACATTAATAGTGTTTATGTGCAGGTTATAATGTGATGCTACAAATATAATATGATATTAAATAAAGTAAAAAAAAAATAGGTTAATCCACTGATGCGACACTCAAACGAGAAATAAAAAAAATCAGTTCACTTCTCAGCACTGGCAAAATAATGTGTGTCGTAGAGTTACATCACTTGACATGAGATCTTTTGCATTCGTGCGAAATGTGGAGAACGGTCACAAGTTTTCACTGCTGATTGAGGGTAAACTGGGATACAAGTTTTTTTTACATTCGTGTAGCAAGATAGGTATAGGGAACCTAGTATTAAAACAAACAGACGTCTCCAACTTTTCTTTTTTAATAAATTTTTAATGAATTTTAATAAAAGAGTTAATCTGGTGTTTATTTTTATCAACCTTTTCATAGTATTCGTGGTTTAAAATTATAAAAGTGTAGGTAAAAGGGAAGGCTGTCTGACTCATGAAATATGCATCTTTATCTGAATTTGCTGATGCGTTGCAAACCTTTCAGAAACTTTTACACTTGACTCTTAAAAGTTCCACACTGTTTTATATTTGTCACTTTATTATTTTAAATCTTCATAAATCGTTTATTATATATTTTCCTAGGATTCCTAGAATTTTTAAATTTATATATTATTTATAATAGAAGAACTAAAACCTAATATTTCACTGTGAAGTTATTTAAGCTCTCAGTAAATGTTCTAACATTCATGATATAAGTTTTACCCTATTACAGTTATAAAAGCGCACGTTGAAATGAAGAAAGATTTATTTTTGATAATTATGGCTTTGTTCATGCTTGTAGCTGAACTAAAGAAAATATTATAAATAAGCTTTATTTCGATATTATATTTAAATAACTCTTGGCTATTTTAGTGGTATAAAAGAAAAAGTGGGTTTTTTTTTGGGAAAGAAACAACTTAACAGTTGAGATTACGAATTGAACCTACTACTACTACTACACAACGATTATAATCTTTGACATTTCTTCATTATATTTAGCAGCCGTGTACATTATATATTACAAAAGCACCAAAAGTAATATATTCTGCTTAGTCAGTCCACGGAAATAAGATGTCGGGCGGCTATGAATGATTGAAGACAGCTCTCACCAAAATAGGAAATTTATAACGAATTACCACTTATATTTGATTCGGTGTGACGTTCATATGACATTATTTCTAAAGACTAAAAAGTATAATCTTTAGATTAAAACATGAGATTGTTTCCAATGATTCAAAGTATTAAAATTTGAATACTTTTTTTTACTATTCGCTGTAAGATTACACGGTAATATAGGTCATCGGTCAACCGCCATTCGTCGTCCATTATCTGTACAAAGTAATTATTAAAATAAATAAATATATATATAAAAATTCAAAATAAGACAATAATATACTAAACAATCGATAAAAAATTATCTCATTGTAAAAACTTATTACAAAATATAATAGATATACTATTTCCATAAAAAAACAGAATCCAAGAATAATATTGAAATAATAATTATGATTTACATCCCTTCACTGTGTGTAGGAGGTTGCTTCAAACAAGGCCTTCATAAATTTATTAAGACGACACTCCAATGTATATTTGACGCTATAATTATTAATTATGTTAAAAAAAACGATCCGGGACAAGGAAATATTTTAATTTTCTCACTCTGACAGAAAGAAGTTCCGCCACTCCTTCGAAAATTTGGCGGCGCGTAGAGAATCAAAACATATCTCTCTACACTAAACGCTAGCATTTTTCTGACAGTCGTGGCTTGGTGGCACAAGCGTGTGACTGTAAGCGCGACAAGTTGTGTTCCACCACTCAATAGCGAATACCACCAGACTTTGTCGGAAAGTAGAGAACAGAGTGTCTTAAAAATATACTGTACTGGGTATCTGCTTGCGGCAAAAAAAATGAGATAAAAATTTTTGAATATAATACAGTTTATAATCATATTTTTTAGTGAAGATCCACCTTTACAGCTGTTATTCGCTATACTTACATTGAGTATATTCAAGAACATTTACGAGCGGAGTTTCTAGTACATTAATTATACAATAATTGTGGGAATGACAAGTTATGACGGAAATAAAACGAGGGGAGACGTGTTTTAACCAAATAAGTAGCCGCCGTTACGCAGAGACCGTATTAAAAGGGATAACAAAGAAAATGTAATAATAGTTTTACATTATTTGGTTGGCTGTTCAATACTGAACTTCGCTCTGGTAATAAGAGAAACGCAGCGTTGAGTTCCGCCATTCCAGACACGATGGTACGAAAATTGAGCTGTTAATAGAGAGCAGTGTTTTGAAGACTTAAAAAAACGCGCACAAATACCATTTTACGCCTACAATATTACAGATTTCGCTGTGTTAAAGCCTTTTCTCAACAGTTCACATTTAAATCGATCTCGTCACATAAAATTAAAACTAAGAAGCTATTCATTTAAAAGTCAATTAAAAGAAAACTTAGAAAATATCTCTCAAATGACATAAAAACACCATTTAAAAGTGGATCTCGCAATCTGTTTCCGTCGTCGTCAACTTAAAATAGCTTAACGAGGTTAAACTTCCTTTAATTACGTCCATAGCAGTAAAAATTTCTCTGCCACTAACGTTTCGGATCAGAAAGTTGGTAAGAATTGTAGGGATCCGGCAACTTGGGGCGATAAGTCTCAAAGTTAGTACCGTGACGAAGCGTTCTTTAAATCAAGGAGAGTTCGAGCCTCTCCACTTCCTTAATGTATGGGAACTCGTTCACACGTGTATTTTGAAGCGTTTTCGGAACCTAAGTCCGTGAATTGAATAATTCGTGTGACTTTTTTATTAAGCTTAGATAATTGTTACATGATTTAAAGATAGTAATTATATTTTTATGTTTTGATACTTTCCACAGGTTTAGATTTTCTGAAAACAATCGTGGCGTGGCGTGGATATATAAAATATATTTAAAATAATAAAAAATTAAATCAATCAGCTTCACGCTGTATCCATGTAGCAGGGTAGGCTGAGGGAACCTAATGTTAAGATACGAGTACTTTGTTGGCAGAATCCGACGCCGCGCTTTGCCTCAACACTAGACCGAATATTTCATCATGTCGAGTGGGGATCGAACCCACAACCAGTCGGCTTTATAGTCACACTTTGTGCCCCTGCGCCACGACTGGCTTCAAATATATTGAAAATGAAGTGTGAAATTAATATACTCAAAATTCACATAATTAATTAAATAAAACCTATCAATTTATATATAATTAGAATGTTTCAATTCAAAACCATTCAATATAATAAGTTCTCAGCAAAACGAAAACCTTTACATTTACAATGTCACTGTAAAAATGTTGGGTAAAATCTAACAACTTGGAGCAATGAGTCTGGAACTCTGCAGCGTGACGGAGCACGGAGGGGTCACGCTACTTAACTATGAGATTGTATGGATGGCTTTTTATAGAGTGCATTTTACAAATTTCCTTAAATTACATTAA
Organism: Heliconius aoede; assembly: GCA_037355905.1. Lineage (NCBI taxonomy): Eukaryota > Metazoa > Arthropoda > Insecta > Lepidoptera > Nymphalidae > Heliconius > Heliconius aoede. Next base: position 1,024,037 of record JBAIZZ010000053.1, on the reverse strand, counting down.
AATTTAGTTCTTTTTTCAAAAAAGTTATGTAATCATTAACTATGTTTATTGTTAGACCATTTAAAAATGTATATAGATAAAAAAAAACAACGTCTCATTCTCTATCGTCGCTTTAGAGTCAATAGGTGCTTTATGGTTAAAATCAACACGACAGGCTTTCAAGGCACAGGAAATGAATACAAATATTTGAATACGACTTCTAAAAATAATCAAGAAATTCAACACTGTACTATAATAATATCACACTTTTCCAAACGTCAAAAAGCTGTCGTAACGCTATGTTAATAAGTTTCCAGGGACTTGAAAAATTAAACAAAGGCCGGTAATTATGAACGCCAATCTATCTTGTAATTAGCCGAAAGGGAACTTAAATCAACTTTCAATTTAATTAAACTCAATATACCAAAACGTTACGAAAATTTATTTACATGAATTATTTATATATTATTATGAAACCATCGTGGTGCAGGGGCATGAGGGTGTGACTGTAACGCGGCGGTGGGTTTGTTCCTCCCTGGGAGAAATGAATAATTATTTATTAAAATTTTCATTTCTTCGCTCTGGCGACCAAGGCAAAAGTTCGACGTCACTCACATCATCATCATACCTCGAGATATTCAGCGGAGAGTGGCGAACGGAGTATCTTAAATGTGTGGAATCGAATCTACAACTATCGTGTTAAAAATCCCACGCTTATGATTTGTGCCTCTACAGCATTACAAATACATGAACATGTTGAGAATTCCCAACATTTCGTTCCAAGATAACCAAAAGCTATATTAGTCAAGTCCACATACATTTAACGCTAGCTCAGTAGTTAATACTACTAAGAGTTGCTTAATTATATAACGAAATAGTCTCGTGATCGAGGACGCACCCAGGGACACCGAATTTACTTGTATTACCAGAATATGTACACAAGTAAGCTACATATCTAACTAAATGTAGGGTAGGATGATAATAAGTCAAGGTTTTAATGGCTAAGGTATAGTACGTTTCTAGCTTGTAGGGTAGGTGTAGGTTCATTTATTTTTGAGATATATAGGGTTCCGTGGGGTCAGAAGTATTTTAATGGGAACGACATATGGCTTATTTAAAAAAGATATCATAATTTTTGACAGGTAACTTAATTCTGGCGAAGTGCAGTGAGATTTGTCCCTTGTGAGAGGTTAAATTATACAATGAGGAAGATAGCTTTATAATAAATTCTGTTTGATTCAGTTTATAAATTGGAAACTTTGAGGGGCTGTGCTAAATACTTTTAATCAATAAAGTAGTTCATTTTATTATTTTAATTTATTATAGTAACTTAATAGAATGAACAACGAATAAAATTTAAATACAAACATTTTCCAGTCATTTTGTTTCTAGCTGATTCTTATCAGAGTTTTCTAGTTTGTAAAACCCTATTTCAATAAATAAAAAGATTCATATTAGAATTATTTTTAATATAACTCAGTATAATATATTTATATCTAAATATTCAATAGTAAATCAATACAATATGTTATATCCAATGTCACAAAGAAAACACACACATAATAAGAATAAGTTTCTCATTAGAAATACAGACACACATTTATTTATACGACGCAATCTAACACATACTTTATGAACAGCTATTTGAATCTATACTTCGTCTCTGCAAAAAAAAAGTATAGCAATGTTTTCAGGTAATTTATTTGATTTATAGGCTATTACTTCGCGTTATTGGAGTTTGTGAAAAAAAAAGGTTAGAAACATCTTGCAGGGCAGAGGACAGAGGACAAAGGTAAAATAATATTGGCAGTGTCGTCCTAACTACCGCTACGGGAATATAATTTCTTAGTTGCTATTTATTTCGAAATTGGTTGGATTATTTTTTTTGTTTCGTTTAGATAAAGTTAATGACGTCAGGGAGCTTAGGACCTGGAAATTTGCAAGTTTTTGTTTAGTTATAATTAATATTTTTAAGGTTATTTGTTTAAGGTTATTTGTTGTCGTTCCGCCAATCGAATTTTCAAAAAAATGTTCCCTCTGCTACTGTACTGTGTGCGTGATACAGCGTGAAGCAGATTTAAATTAGTCCCTATATCTTTAAAGACGCACAAAATACAAACAGGTATTTTAGGAAAGACAACGCGTATCGTAATATATATTACAGGGGAATATATTTTGGAAGACACAATATTTATTCATCGGCTGGTCTGTGTAGAGATGATATCAAAGGAAGAGATATAACCTAAACAATGTGAGACATATGAAAAATAGCGCTCTCGAAGATGACAAGTTGGCTCATAAAATTGCAATGGCCGTACTATTTATTTCCTGTTTAAGTTTTAATAAGAACTATATAATCTGTATTATAAGGTCACGGAGTTAAGTTCTGCAACTTAATCTGCAACTGCTAGAATGGATGGAAATTGGAACGGAGAATCTTAAGGAGAATCTTTGCTGGCTCCTTTACGAGTATATACACCATGTATATTTTTTGTAATAAAATTCAATATTTTACAGCGTCGTGCTATATAGTTCTTTAACCACATAGTAAATATTTTTGAGACTTCTCTCCTCTCCTTTCCAATTTTAGGTTTTAATCAACAATTGAATAATTTTACGCGTGGTGTTGAGTTCCACCATTCAACACGTGTCACAATGGCATGTGTGAGATTTATTGCGTGAAGCTAAAAAATCTATTTTAAAAACACAAAATAGTACTGAGTTAGATTTGTTTTGCTATCCTACATTTATATGCGAGTAAGCAAAAATTATAAGCAAATTATATACAGTATGGCTTCATATAATATAATTTAAATGTAATAATATAATTTAATAATTAACTCTTTAATTCAAACTTTCAAAAATGTAACTTTTAACTTAACGCTAAAATTAACTTAATAAAATTTTAAATAAATCAATATCGAGTTTTAACCGACACCACATCGTAGTAGGGGCGTCAGCTTGAACCAGAAGAGAGCATGAATCAACGATAACACGCTTTCATACATCAGCCGTTTGAACGTATACGTCTCTTAATCCCTCTAAGTATATTTGTGAGATATGACGTCATACGTCAGGGGCCACTGTCTTACGAGATATCGCGGGAGGTAATTTTGTAAGCGTAATATATGGTACGTTTAATACTTACCGTAAGGGAAACATTGTTTTCCACGTGAATTATGTCTAAAATTACTTGGTGTATGGGGAAATGGTGGGGAGGTGATGTTTGATGGGGGAATTCATGGCCGTGAGCGTATCTTCTGCTAATTCTAGATGAGCTTTTGATAACATACTCACTATTTTATAATTTTCTTATGATTATCTAATAACATTACTTTAATTTTTTATAAATAATCTTAAGAAATATTAGTATACTAAAAATACATAACTTTATACATTATTTAAACGCTTATCTAAAAATCTCTATTATCTTTTTCTATTTACATTGCGAATGGGTAAAAACAGAACACTCTTCGTTCAACAACACTTCGTTCAACACTCTTTGTTCTCCACTATCTCCTTAAATTCTAATGAACTCAACTCGTTTTTGGCCCGTTGTATGTCCATAGAGAGAAGAAATAAATATTATTAGTCAATTTACTCTCCCTCCCAAGCCAAGTTTTAATCCTACTATTAAATAAAAAAAAATTCTCTTTATAGCACTAATAAAAACTTAAGTAAACGAAGCATTTCAAAACGTTGGTGTTTGTTTAAATTAAAGATAGACGCGAATGCTCGTCCGAGTGCAGGTGAAAATCAACTTACTAAAAGTTAAATATTATATTTGCTGTTCAGTACAGTTTCTTTCGTTCGACGAAAACTTCTTAACTTGGCACTGAAAGTGGAGTAAAGTTTGTTTTTTAGTTTATTTATTATATTTACTGTTGTTACAAATTTTACCTTTGAAAATATATATTATGAAAAGAAGAAAATCAATACAAAAGCACATTTTTATTCTTTTTAAAAATATATATATTAAGAGACTGATAGACAACTACAGGAGGAACGTAAAGGAAGCAGAAACAGAAAACCAGTCGTGGCGCAAGGATACCACCATTCCGAATACCTCCAGAATTTGTCGAAAAATGGAGAGGGAAGTCATCTAATGGAAAAGAACGAACGAGTGTGTTAATATTATGTTCACAAATTGCCTTACCATGAAGCTAAAAATAAACTAAAAAAATGGAATTTTATATGAATATTCCTCCATGCTGAAAAGATTTAGTGTCGAGACACTCACACCTACTGCCCCAATTTGAAACATTACCCACTGAATGGCGGAACTCAACCCCGAATTACACTCGAATATGAACAAAATATAACTTAAGAGCTGTTTTGCATCCTAGTATATATTATGAAACATTTACAAGTTGGAAACGTTACGATTAACAGTAAAGCACGTAATAGTGCCCCGGGGAGCTTTTGTGCCGTAGCAGATCATTAATGACGCCTCTGAACGCTGTGACCATCATTTATGTTAATAACAAATATTTTAAATATGTAGATATTGGGAATTCTTCTATGAATATATTGCGGCACAAAACCAGTCGTAGTGCGTATAAGTGTGTAGGTTCGATACTCTGTCGGGGGAATGAAATATCTAATATATGTGATCGTCACGTATATATTGTGTGACACCACTGTGGCGCAGTAGGATAACGTCGAACTGTAAACGAGATGGCAGTAGATTCCATTCCATATACACGGGACAATAATTATATTTAATTATTTTCAGTTTTCCACTCTCGCAGATAGAATTCAGCGTTTAGTTGTTAACGGAGAACGTGGTGAATTTGTACTTGGGTATTTTTGCCTACATATACGGGAATAATATGACGGCATTCAACAGGTCTCTATTATATCTATTATAATTATACGTTTTTCTAGGGATATGAGATAAACTTTCACATTAACACAACGCTACGTTCCAGCTGTGTCACGGTATCGTTCATTTATTTATTAAACTGTGAAATTGCTTGACATATACAGTTTAAAACCCTATTTATATATCACACAAATTTGCAGTTCATCTCGTCGCTGGGATTACAGTAGAAATCAATTTACATTAAGGTTTAATTACGTTTCATTTTAATAGATTTTGTCAAAAATTTTCACAGATTTTCCGATCCGCTTTCTATATTTTAATATAGGTTCAATAATTGTAGAATAATACTAGGTCCATTTAGAAGCTTATTTTACAATTTCACTTATCTCCCAAATTTAAAATGGTAAAAATATACTCACCTCTATAAGTACTTCTTACCGTGCTGTCTTACCTCCGTTAGCGTTTCTGTTTTCTCATACAAGAGGACCCGTCCGTTTTTTTTAAATATAATGTAAAGTATAGTGTATCTAGAGAATAAACCCCCAGAACAATCTGTATGTCTGTCTGTTTGAATGAAAATATTAATTAATTAATTTTCTTAGATAAGAATCGAAGCCACAACCGGTTGCGTTTATAGGTTGTACCCGTGTGCCACGAGTGGCCACAAAAGTACTTACTAAAAAAGCACACTACACATGCAGATAAACGTTACGCTACCGAAAAACAGGCCGCCATGAATGTACAGTAAATGAGCGTAAGCATCGTTTTTAGAATTCAAAACCCCGAAATAACTGTGCATTGAATCGCTATGCAGATATAAAAACTTTGAAATTTTATAATTTTGTATGCAAAATTTTAAATTTTAATTTTAGTATAATATACTCGTAATACCATTAGTATAATAATTATAATAGTCAATTTGTTTCGTTTGTACGTTGGCTGCGGAGGCTGGTGTAAGTCTCTCGAGGAAAGCGTAATATAAAATAAAAGTATCTATTGTTATATTTTCATAAGTTTATAATAATTAGTAGGCTCATATATGCTAATACATATGGATGTTTTCATTTAAATAAAAACTGCAACAAAGCAGTTGGTAACCCGCTGAAAATACTAACTATATTATATGGAATCTATCGTGGCTCAGTGGGACAGTATCTATGATTGTGGGTTCATTTAACTTAAAATTCAAGTGCACACATAAGTAATGAGTCACTCCATACAATCTCAATAGAATATCATCAAGATCTAAGAGATATTACTTGATTTCTTAGTACGATAAAAGAGATATATGAGTATTGAATAGTTAACTTTTTTCTCACTTGGCATGTTTTATGATACTCCGTTCCCCGCTTCCGCATACATTCGAAATATTGCTTTTAAATTATTTAATTATTAAATGTTCCCTGGACTAAGATATGAACCTAATACTATTATATTACCCACACAGACGTTAAGATAGCAATTTTAACTATATATTTTCGTTTTTAAGCATCAATGGAACCTAGTGTAAAGATATTTCATTCATATTAAAATACTTCCATTCCCCATTTTTACCGAATTCTGGAGGCTTGATTTGTGTGTTGAGAGGCAAAGCTCAACACCATGCTGTGCCTCGGTACCGTTACGAGGAAATTAAAATACTAAATATTTCAGTTCCTTGAGAGAAAATCGAACCCAGTCACTAAGATTGGCCTCGATATTTTAACTAAATAATATATTTTGTAGATAAAATATTTTTCTAATAAATATTTTATAGCACGAAGCATCTCAAGGACTATAGTTAATATAAGTAAGGTTAGTAATGCTTCTACTGGAGTGCAGAACAAGTTAAAATGAAGATTTGTTTTCCAATAAGTTAGATGGGGGAACTCGCTCTGGTCATATTTACTGACCGCTCGCGTACGAGACATTATTACTTTAGTATTTGTGTGACTGGCTGCTTAATGCTACAACCCGGTAAATGCGTTAGATTATAAAAAAGATATTACATCTTTACAAACTTTATGTAAATATATATAAAGTCAGTTCTGCTCCTCAGCACGCAATGCCCCCAGAATTCGGCAGAAAGTGGAGAACGGAGTTTATTAGCACTAGATTCCCTCTGCCTACCCTGCTTTGTGCGGGAAGTGTTTTTACGGGATACAGCGTGAAGCAGATTTTTTTAAATATAAAATATCATTATAAATTGTACATTTTGCAATTACTCGGTTATACTCTTACATAGACTAATGTCGACCACAGTGTCCCACCGGATATTGCAAGTCTGTTTACTGGTAGTAGCTCAATTTGTGTTTCTACAAAAATTCCCATTTTCTACTCTCTAACTCCTTTTTTTAAATTAAATATTTATAAGGGACAATCCTACGAATGTCAGAGTTAGATGAAATAAATACGCTCTGATTTTACACAATTTATAAATGTAATTTTATCGCAAAGAATCCATATAAAATAATAATGTGAATTGATAGTGAAAAGTGAAAATTATTACATTATCAAGTGTTTGACGTAGGGAACAAAAATATACCATATATAGATAGATAGAATAGACCAGTGGGATTAGAAACTTAATATTTTAAGTAAATAACCTAAGTAATATATTTACCATTTAATAATTCGTTATTATTTTTGCATATGTAATATTGACAATTTTGCCTAAATTCATGTAAGCTAAAATTTCATATATAATTTGGCCATGCTCTAGAAATAAATGTGAGAAATAGAATTTTTTAGAATTTGTTATTATTGTCAATTATAAGAAAAAAGAAAATTGTTTTTTTTTTGTAGCTTCCCTTTCCATCCCTAATAATGGAGACCAGATTAAATTTTGTATCAAGATACTCCGTTCTCTCCGTTCTCTCTTTTCCGCTTGAATTGAAAACACTGTCTGTTGAATGACAGAGAGTGTCCCAATAGCAGAAAAATAATAACAATAATATAAAATAAAAATAAAAGTAAATTGTATCTGAATTTTAAAAAATATCTATCTGTTTATCTTTTGTATTTTGTACTAACATAGCCCATAGTCCCTGCGAAATGCGGATATTGCACGTATTCAGTTGGAGTCTCAATTTGCCTTTCTACTACACTGTGTCGCATCTTAAACGAAACGACGAGTTTGTTAGAGAAAAATATAAATTCGACTTAAAAGTACCGATATACTTGAAAAATATATTAATGTTCTTAAAATATATATGCGGGATACAGCGTGAAGCGAAATAAGAAATATCCAAACGATTCACGTTAAGTGATTGCACTCAACGGAACGGAGTGTCTTAACACTAGGTGCCCACTTCCTACCCTGCTGTGTGAGGCATACAATATGAAGCCGACTATATTATACCTATAATAATTTATGGCAAAAATTAACCTCACAATAAAACTTTTGGAAAATAATGTTTGTTTATTTGAATTTCTATTGTTACGCGTGAAAAAGCATAATACGATTCTCAACAACAGTTTAAGTAGACCGAAGTACTATTAACATATATTTTTCCTCCATAACTCCGCTCCAGAACTTAGTTTTCAGAACAATTTGTCACGCTACTGTAGTTTTAGGTACGGATACCAGTGTATGCGATGATATAAGATGTTAATGGCATTAGGTATAATATAAAAATACTTTTATGTCAGCTTCTAGTTGAGTCTCACATAAAGAAGGTTACGCAGAGAGAATCTAGTGATAAGACACTCTGTTACTCTTTTTTTCGAAGAATTTTTGAGGCATTGCGTGTTGAGTGACGGAAATCAGCGCCGCGCTTTGTCTTGGTGCCAGACCGAAGAAATAAAACTATAAATAAATAATACTTCATACCCCCAAGTGGGTATTGAACCTGCGCATGCTTGTTACCCTGCACCCTGCACCCTTTCCCAGCGTGGAATTCTAACTCGCAACGGTCGTGCTTACACTGTGCTCTATTCTGTCTATGTACTGTGTCGACAATGTTAACTACACAGTATTTATGACACCAAAAACAATTAAAAATGTATATATTATAATGTAAAAATAATGTCTGCCTGCTTGTTATACTATCTGTACAGTAGTATCACCTTTGAGGACGCCTGTTCGGGCTCAGGTCTGTCACGTTGGCCAGCGACATTTTACACTGTCACGTAAGCCTTCTTAGTACTTAGAAACCATTTTACAAATGTACTGTACTTAATAATTACGTTAAGTTTATTTATTTTGAATTTAATATATGTAATTTTTGTGTATTTATTATGTAATAGAAAATAATCTGTATTACAGTATTTTCACTACAACACTAGCACTCGGAGAACTTATTTCTAAATTCCTAAATATTATAATTATTTATAATCTTGGCAATAGAAAGTTACTTCAATTCAGAATTGAACCAACAACCGTCGCTTTAATGGCCTCAGCTAAAATGGTTTTAAATATCAGTTATAATTGTAATATTCTCTCTTGTTAGACTGAAATAAGATGTTGTTCCAAATTCATATCACATAATGCCTGTAGGTATAATTTAGCTAGTAGGCCGTCATTGCCGTTATGTCGATGTTTGTGGGTTCGATTCCCACTCGGAGGCATAAAATCTTTAAAATTTTAAATTCTTCGTTCTGGTGACGAGACAAAGCACAGCGTGATATCCCAGACTCCAGAATTCGACGAAATTTTCCATAATTTTCCATTATAAAATCTTCTTTGAGGAATTTCCTTTGGCACTTCATGTATAGCAAATTAGTCTTTTCTTAGTTTTTTCTTTCAAGATCACTGCAGCTACAGTGCTCATACTTGAATTTTATATATTAAAAAGAAAACCAGTCGTGGTTTCTCGACTCGAGGAAATAAAATGTCTCTAAAGGTCGGCGAAAAATGGAGAACGGAGTGTCTTAACACTAGGTTCCCTTTTTCTCTTTTTATATCATGAGAAAATATTCTAGTGGATGTGAAAAGAATCTTTACACTTTTTTCCTTTTCTGCCACAACGAAGTTTTTCAATCAACACACTTTATTTTCTCAATATATTATCAAACGTACTATAAACGATGTGATAGATTTGTGGTGAAGCGGCAAAACTTCCGATTGTACACGAGACGGTTGTAGGTTCGTTTCCTACTTAGTTATTTGAATTAGTTATTTGAATTTTCTCATGTCGGTAATAAGATAATACGCGGCATTAAGAGGCACTCCCTAGAGGCTGATGTATGATATCTACTCTGATTCAAATTAGCACTTAGCTCTAATGTGACGACTAAATATTCTAATAGTATTACTATTTCAGTATGTTACATTTGATCTAGGATTTAGCTATCATACCTGCTGGCAGACACCGCGCAGCTTCGCCCGCTTATTTCTTATTTCATATTACTTGACTGTACTTAGGGTAAATTTGTTGAATTTTATGTTTGATTATTTATTTTGTTATTATACTTATTAAATCATTATTTTTATCCCTTTATATCCCAAAAATTTTTAGTTATTTATATTGATAATTATTATTTAATATTAATAAATTTTATTCTAATACTATTATAATTAATCTAATATTAATTATAATCAATTTAGTTGCGCGCACGCGGCAAACGTGTAAATCACGCTATATGTTGCTCCTCTATGGGATAGTGAAGGTGCAATAAATCAACGAGATCAGTTCGGTCAACAACAAAAGGACGGACAAATTTAAAAATAAAAGATTCGTATTCTATTTATTTTAAAAATATATTTTTTCTTAATTGCATTTAATGTGTACGGAAACAGCCTTTTACTGTTTTATTAAAGTATAGATTGTGATATTATCATCGCCTTCAACTTTCAGTAGCTTAGTTCTATTTATATGAGTCACTCAGTAATGGACAGAGTTTTATTCTGAAAATATAAATTTTTTACAGTTTGAATTTTTCGATTCCTTAAAAATGGTATGAATTTTATACAAAATATAGAAGCGAAAATAGGACACTTCACTCTTAATTAAGTCTAGATGGATTTTTAGATATTAAAAAGTTCCAAGTATGGAATATAATATTACTAGCTGAGCCCGCTTGTTTCGCTCGCTTGTGCCTCGTGAAAACGTGATGAAACGTAAGAAAATGTATACGTATACGGCCGTATAGCCGCTACGTAGAAATATATACGTATCCTAGCTAGAACTATCCAGGCGCCCTGAGTTCCGAGGTGTAGTGGAGCGCCCTTTCCGAAGTTTAGGGCAGTCAGCTATTGACTTAGCGGGTAAAAACACATGAGATTCCGGATCTAGCCAGCCTATAAACATCCCGGAAAGCCAGGGAACAACTCATTGAAATTCCACTCCAATTGACTCGGCCGTTTCGGAGCTTATAGCGAACAGACAAACACACGAACATACATTTGTTTTATATATATATAGATGGTTTAAAAATATTTTACTGAAACATTCAAGTTTTAGTTATGGCAGCACTCTGATATCTAAAAGTATTTAGTAAAAATTATATTTAATTACCTCGAATAGGGATCAAACCCACAACCAGTCGGTTTACAGTCACACTTTTTGTGTAGTTTTTGCAATGTATAGTTTGTAGTTATATTACTGACTTATCTACTTTATCTTATTACCTGTAGATAGATGTACATGTATCTTACTACCGGAAGTACCCCATTAATTTTGATTTTCTTTATAGTGTCGAAACGTGCGTCTTTTGTTGTTTCAGGCTATTATTTTTGTAGGCTTTACCCATAAATGTATAGTTTTCAGATTTTTTCCTAAATTAATACTACCTGTATATGCGACGTGTCAATTTTCGTATGTCTAGGTTATTTTTGTTGAAAGATTAAAATTTTTCAAGAAAAATAATAAAGAACTACATGTAAAGCCCAGAAATTTACTAAAATAATATTTACAATCCCGGTAAAGTCCCACACATATCTGTTTGGTTGGAAACACAAACCGAATTATGTCGTGAAACTTTTACAAAAAATGAACATTGCATGGATATAACTGCATTAGTAGACTCCGAGCGAGCTTCATATTTGCTTATTTTTGTTACAAAAGCTTCATTTTCATTATAGTGAGAAGCGCTTTTTGGTTTCCAGTCACTGAATTTTAGATCTCTCGTTAAGTGTCTGCATTTCGTACAGTCGACCACAGGTTGGTGTTAAAATTTGTCGTTCCGCTATAGGCTTTGTAAAAATATACTAAACTGAACAAAAGCAAATATTTTTTTCATTTTCTTACGAAAACATAACGTATTATGTTTATTAAACGACAAGATCTGAGGCGCTGACCTGATTTATTCGATATGACCTATCGCAACTATCGGCAGCTGCTGCAGCTGCTATGCTGCTGTATGTATAAAACAATACATGTACATTGGTGGATACATGTGAGGAATGTAAACTATATCACATCACCAAATCAATACTTTGTGTTTTTTTGGATTTCTTTGTTTTATTAAAATTTTCGTAATGGCTTATCCATTACGAAAGTAGAATAGTATAAAAATAGTTATATTCTTAACGCGACAGTTGTGGGCTAGATCCCCAATTGTCCCCAACTGAATTGTTATTTATTGATATTTTCATTTCTTCGTTCCAGTGTTGAGGCAAGCGCGACATTGAGTTCCGCCAATCGAAACGCAATACCCCCAGAATTTAATGGAAAATGGATAACAGAGTGTCTTAACACTAGCCTCCCTCTCTACCTACCGTGCTGTGTGCGGAATACAGCGTGAATCTGATAAAAAAAATATATCTTGAAATTATACTTTAAATAGAAATAAACAACAAATATTTATTATATCTTTAGACATTTTTCGCAAGTATACTCTAAAAAAATATTTCTAATTCAATATACGTAGCTCTAGAATATTTTTATCATACTGTAACTCTCTGAGGGAATTTGTCGTTGTTCTTATTACTGATGGTCTAAATATTAAACGTTTAGCGTTTTTGTTTTTTTTTTATTACCTTCACACTGTATCACGGACATAGCATAGTAGGAAGAGGGAATCCGGGGACCTAGTATTAAGACATTTCTAATTAAGACACTTTACTACCTCTATTTCCACTAAATATACCACTTCCACTGGAGGTATTGCATTTAATATTTGTATATTTGATATTATTGTAAATTTAAATTCAGTTCGATATTACAAGCATATTTCGCTACCAATCACGCTGTGTTTCGAAAGTCGGGTGTAAAGCGGGTAAAAGAAGACAGAACCAGAACAGTTTACCTTGCTAATTATATACAAAATACTGCATAAAGTTGAAAAAAGTGTACATACCTACAACTTCAAAATAATATATATAATATATGTAAGTTTTATGTTTACATTGCTCTTACTACTTGGACTCCATATAAAGCCGTCAGAGGCAAGCGCTGACTTAAATAATAACTCCTCTCTAGCTTACTCTTAGAGGAAATAGTGACACTGTACGAATAATGTGGATCTTAGTTGGGCTTGCCTGAATTTATGTATTAGAAGGAAAATACATAGCGTGTGCTGATTATGAAAATATAACTATAATAAACCAAGACACTGCTTTGTGTGACCTCTGCACCTCGACTTTCATTTGTTATTGTGTGTTAAATGGCGTAACTCAACCCCGCGCTTTGCATGTCTACCAAAACGGGGAAATGGTAATAATTTATGTCTTTAAGTGGGATTCATTCTCTTCTAAAATCCGGAAAAAATGGAAAACGAAGAGTTATAATGTATTCGTATTCTACTTATACAAATGACGAAGCACGGCGTTGAGTTCCACCTTCAATATGTAGTCTCGATATTACAATATTTTTATCCACTTGCCAATTCCGCGAAGTTATAGAGACTTTACATTCTAATCACTTTATTTTTCATTGTCATCGATCATGTCGATAAATTTTTTGCACAAAAAGTGACGATTTATGTATTAAAATATGTTTCTATAGTAATTTAATTTAGCCTAACAAGCAAAAGCCCGACTACTACATACTTTTTTTTACAGAAAAAAAAACATTTAAAATATTTGCTTCATACATTGATGTTATATTCTAAAACAATGTCGGTTTAATTAAGTGTCGTGTCACAACGGCGTTAGTCGTTCTGTGCGGCGATACTCTTGTTTAATATAATGTGGAAACACTTGCACGTGAATTACATATTTTTCTTGCACTCGCCAACCCTCACAGCTTGTTATTTTTGTTTTATTTATGTAAAGTTTTTTTTCTGAATAACTCACAGACAAATAAGGGAGGGACACAAGCATGTGAATGTAGATGTCATAGGTTGTAAGGTTTGATTTCCAGTCGAGGAATATTTAATATCATATAATTCAGTGTCAATACAGCCCGTTAATTACTTTTTGCTCGAATCAGAGACATTACGTCAAAAAAAATCATTTTCACTAATATTATTTTTCCTTAACGTTGCGTTTTTTCGTGTTAACGAAGAGCTAGAGCAAATAAAAATCGAACTAACAACCATAGGGTAGGGCTGGAAGTGTCACTGCACTACGATGGCCTCTATAAACTAATATTTATAATACATCGATATTATTTTTACATTTTCCTTATTGATATATTATATATTTATATGTATAATAAAACTTACCAGTATTTCGGCATCATAAATCAGAATGACGCTTCATCACTCAATCCGCTCGTCCATTTGTTTCTATAAGCTCTACTTCTAAAGCAATATCTTTGCATGCTTTCGAACCTTCACCTGAGGCCTTCTTCCGGTTAAATTAAATACCTACCTATTTAAATTTATTAAGCTCATTACTCCGTATGGGAATCGAACTCCCAATCACCACGATTACAGTCAAACATACATATCTTCAATATTTTCCAAAGAACCTCCAGAGATCCTAGATCCAGAGAGACCTAGATCCAGAACATAAAATAGAATATGGCCATAAATCAGAATATTGCTTCATCACTCGATATATTTGGTCATTTGTTTTACTAGTGTTCTGTAGGCGCTAATTGTGTATATAAATGTACACACGTCTTGCTCCAAGATGGATGTACCGTTTTGCGTGATTAATTAAGTGTTTAATTCCCGTGACGTGATAAAGCGTTGTATGGAATTATTGTGTGGGTGCATTTATATTTGTGGCACTAACGTTTGGTAGTGAGACTACTTTGGATTGATGCGGTTGTAGGTTCGATTTCAATTTGGGGCAATGATGAATTATTTTGTTTTTCTAGCTCTAGTTAATTGGAGAAAACGGCGTTGGGTTCCACTATTTACCATATAATGTCTCGATAACTGGACAGTGTATAGGTTCGTTTAAAATGCTTTAGTTGTCCTTATTCAGTTAGGTAAAATACGACGTTTTTTAGTATCAATATCCACATTTGTCTGTTTTTGTAATATCTATTAAAAAAAAAATTAATATCTTTTTTAATATTTACTACCTCACATAATTTAGATGTGAAATGATAAAAAATGCGAGCGTAAGCACATTGATATTAGACGTTGTATAGAAATAACTACAAATCTAAATTTGTAATATTTTGTCAATATGATATACCTACTGCATATCATAATAAATATCATTTGTAATATTTTTTTCAATATGATATACCTACTGTCAATAAATTATGACTTTTGCGTGTTGAGCGGCAGAACTCAACGCCGCCCTTTGTCTCGACTCCAAAGCGAAGAAATGAAAATATATATCCTCGAGTGGAGGATCAAACCCAATACCAGTCAGTTTTACAGTCAAATTGTGTGTGTGGCCTCTAAATGTAATAATTAATTCCTCCGAGTGGGACTCGAACCCATACCCATCGATTTTTTAGTCACATACCATTTAGCTTCAGCGTACATCGTAAGTAGATACAGTTAAAATACCACAAGTATTTTCTTTTCTTAAAAGCAGTTTTAAATATGAACACGATCGCGTGGCTGTAGGCAGTTCCAGTAAGAAACGTTCTGGCTACGGCACGATAACGTCGGTTTGTTAATTGATGTTTTTTTCAAAGAATCTTCAATATGGAGAGTAGGTATAGTTCTTTCTATTTCGTTATTTTAAAGAATACATAAATTGACGTTTTTGTGTGGGAAGTCAAAAAGGAGGGTTATGTTTTCAAAAATCCAATGATTTTTTTTATAATTCACTTTTTTGCTACAATTTATTAATTTGGCTTTCAGTTCCGTCGTAACGCGATAGATATCATATCGATCCTCGAGGGAAAATATTTTCATTTCAAACATCACTAGGGTGAGGTGAGGTGTATTGACTCTATTTATATCATTTTCGTTTCCGTTTCTAATAATATAATAGAAAACGCCGCACTACATGTCTCAATTTTGGGCGGTTTGTGAAACTAAAAAAATATAATTTGTGTTTTAGGAAAACGAAAAGATAACCTACCCATAAAACACTCTAGTCAGCCTCTATTTGTGTAAAGATATAGTATAAAGACAAATATAGTACATAGTATATAGGATATAGTATATAGACATAGGTGCATTCTGCATTTTACCTCATACTGCTATCAATTTACTAGGGTAGGCGGATAAACGCAAGTGCTAAAACACTCCGTTCTCCTCTTCCTTGTAAATTTTTGAGATGTTGCTTGTTGTGTAGTGAAATTTAAACATACTTTGTCTGTTTACAATAGCGAGAAAAATAAAAATAATTCTTTCTCCATGTAGCCTTTGAACCCACGTCCCACAACAGCCTGACGCTGATAGCTTTCAAATATCAATTTTACCCACAAATAGTCTCTTTGCTTTTGAATAATTGAAAACAGGAAATAAAAAAATATATAAATTTCTCAACTAAAGGTGAATGAAAGAAAACAACATTTGTTACAATTTCAGTTTATTTGTTGTAAACAGTCTTATAATCGAGCGACGAGTTCAACGATGAACTATATTAGTACTTCAATTTGGCGTCTAAGCGAACGGTTACTAGAGCTTTATGTCGTTTTCATATATTAGTAGAAGGGGAAAAAAAAAAGTTTTATTTCAGCTTCACGCTGCATCCCGCATGTAGCAGGGTAAGTAGAAGGAGTCTAATGCTAAGATACCGGCGAATTTTAGAGATATTATGTATTGAGTGGTGGAATTAAACAACACTCTTTTCACTGATACTAGAGTAAAGAAATTAAAATGTTAAATATATCATTTCCACAGGTAAAAATCAAACCTATAACCTGTCACGTTTACATTCACACGTTTGTACACCTGCGCCACGACTGGCGTCAAAATTTGAGAATAATAATTATAGTTTTGACACACGTACGTGTTAATTTTCGTAAGTATAGATACTTGTGTTAGTCTATATTTTATTTCTGATATCGATACTAAAAAGCCATATCGAGATGTTTTAATACAATGCAATATTATCAAAATAGGTTTAGTAGTTTTTAAGTTATGTAGCCCACAGATATTTAAAAACAGTAATTTTTTTTCAGCATTTTTTATATCTTTAAGGTTTTAATTAAATACAGATAAGCACTGAACGAAAAATAAAATTTAAAAACATTTAATATATGAAAACGAGCATATTCCATGACATAACGATATCGTTGTCTTTACATTTTACATCTTATTATATAATATGTACAGAGATTTAAACATTTAATTAGATTTAAGCATAAAATGATCCAACGCGTATGTACATTAGAAACTACGTTAACATGAATGAGTGCACTATACATAATAATAGAAATAGTAAAGTTAGTAGATGCGTTTTGCTTTGGGAATTTCCTTTGGCCGCCTCGGTGAGACCTGTTGAAATATATGAAAAATTTATATTAGAAGCCTGTATGTAATACTTTAGTTACAAGTTTTAATAAATATAATGTTAATAGGGTTAGATTTATTATAATTATTTTGCATCACGCTTTATCCCCAGCGGTGTGGGCATACCTCTTTCGCCTCGTCCACTGTCATCATCCTCCCTAAAAACTCATGTGTTAAGGTAATTTATTAAAGATGATTAATTTTTTTTTAATCTATTTACAAAAAAAATATAAAAAGATACATTTAATAACTTTAAGTAATAGATAGATTTTTTTTAACAAATAGGCGTGCAATAAGAAAGGATTTCTCGAAATACCAAAAAAAGGCGTAAAAAGGGGGGTTTTCAATAGAACTACTTAAAGTCAAATATACCTTTACGTATTTCATGTATGTTACATCGATTATTTCATAACTAATATCACAGCTACAGCTATAACCTTATCAAAACACTCGAAATAACCCATATTATGTTAAAATCTTCGTATAAATTTAAAACGTTAAAACAAACGTTCTAGAGTAATGCTTGGATCTATATGCACCGGCCAAACTGCATCGCATTTCATATTCATAGTCCACTTATATAAATGACAGTTCAGAAGTTATATTCTTTCAAATTCGTTTTCAGCTGTGGCTTTATTACGCTCATTAGTTTAGTAATAATGAAAAAAAAAATATGTCAAAGGTAATATTTGTATATATTTGTGAGAAATGTGGATGAGAATGATTACTGGTACACAGCCTCAATATTAAAGTTTTTTACGGTTTCACTGTTTTAAATTAATAGAATTTAATGAGAAAAAACTGTGTTTCTTTATCTTGGATGTAGGATTTTCGTTGATAGATAACAGATATAGACACTAGATTTTCTATAATGTTATTATAAAATAAAATCACTTATCATTAAACATTTAAATTTTATAGCAAGAAAAAAATTAACCTTCCGAAATCACAAAACCTCCCCGTAATACTTGCGAAATCGTTTAAAAATTAAAATAAATTTCCTTAATAGTCGAGTTGTAAGTTAAATTTTAATAAAACGTAACGGCTGTGACTGGCAGCTCGACGTTTTAAACTTAATTCGTCCAAGTTACCTGTGCCCGCGGAACTTTCACGAATTATATGAATCCTGACATTGCGTTGGCGAAAAAGTTGATTTCTTACCTCCTGCGACGCTTATTTGATTGCTAAAGTCCTCCGAATATGAATTCAACTTGATCTCTGCAAAGGAAAAAAGCAATGGAGAATATTAAGTTTAAATAAACCTGTAACAGTTATAGGACACGGCGCGGGTTTGAGTCCAGCTCCATTAAAATTTTGCTACGCTTTCTAATTATATTTTTTTACCTTCACGCTGTAACCCGCATGTAAGAGAGTAGACGCAGGAAACTTAATGTTATAACACGCCATTTTCCACGCACCGCCCAAGTTTCGAGATACTTCACTTCACGCTTTGTCTTAATTTGACTAATTACGAAATTACTTATAATAATTGGTAAAATATAAAGTTTTATCAAAGCAGAGTTCGATTAAATATGTCAAAAACCAAAGTTATCATTGAAATATAATTTGAACTGTTACTTAGCAACGGTGAATAAGTTTATGTCTGTATCAGAAATTAAAGCTGAAAACAAACTGTTAAAAGTTTTGAAAAGCTCTAAAGTTCACAGACGTTTTAATTATTTATTTCTTTAACATCACTTCTGTACAAAGTTGTTTTTGAATCAATATTTATCTAAAATAATTCTATAAAAATATATTGGCTTGTATAAGTAAAATGTTATTATTTATTTTGAATTATTATGTAGTAAGCGCGTAGTTTATAAATTCCACTCTCACACAAAGGAATCAGTTACTATCATTTCCTCGTTCTAGTAGCATAATAGACCTCAGCGTTGAGTCTACTAACTCACTATCGTTACACTTAGTCAAACTCGCTTCCCACGAGCCATGGTGGACAGTTTTAGTTATTTAGTTTTATTAAGTTACTTTATTATTTTAAATCAAATTTAAAAACAATTTAAAATGCAAAATAAGTACAATAAAATTTTTATAAGCTACCAAAACGTATGGAATGGTGTTAGAATATTATAATATAACGATAATGTCATCACGTTCGTACTGGGCGTAGAGCCAAATGCTAAGCGGAGTCACGTGCCAACACTAGACAGGGGGTGCTATTCACGAAAGTATTGGATATCTGTAGCCTATTTATGCCTTTATCAGTTCCTGTGAGCCTTTTTAAATATTCAAAATCGTTTTCCAAGTCTATATATAAGATGAAATATTAGTGCAGTTCGAGATTTAAAAATGTTTAGAGGCCGTCATGGTACAGTTACCTGACTGTCAACGCTACGTTTGTGGGTTCGATTTCTATTTATGAAAGAGGAAATGAACAAATATATAACGTAGCGTTGATTTCCATCACTAAACACGAGATGAGTCGACATTTGGGCGGTACTTCGAAAGTAGAGTGCCTAAACACTAGGTTCCTTTGACTACCTACATACTATAAGGGGAAGATGGGAAAATAAAATAATATATACACTACTCTATAACTTTTACCATAGAGCCTGAGTGTTCCCTCACTCTTCCCAAGTGAGTTGGTGCTAACACAGTTGTAAGTTCCGATGTCGCTTATTGAGAATTGCTTGATCGTCAGCCACATTGACATCTTGTATGAAGTTTTTTCCTCACGTATAACGTATTTCGGCCTGAAAAATATTTCATATTTTAATATTGCAAATAATATACACCTTTTAATATTAAAAGCTGTAAATACACTATCTCATAAATTTTGTGTTTAACTTAAACCATTCATTCTCGAAATATGCGCGTTCAACCAAAAACACTTCATGCTTAAAAAAAATACTTATTTAAAAATAAAGATAATATTAATAAAAAGGCTTTAAATTAATTGTAGGTTAATATTGTATTTAACGCCTATACACCTGTACAAGTCTAGTCTAACTTAAAGTTATTAATAAATAATTTTGTAATCTTGACCTTATAACTTTACGTTAAGTTGGAATTTCTGATGACTTCAATACACAAGACACTATAGTTAGTTAATGTTTCGATAATGTATAGGTGAATAACTTACAGTAACACTGACCTATTTTCATAAGACTAACGTTCGCAGGTTCAAATCTATACTAATATTATAAAAATAAAGTGAGTCTTGTTAACTACTGGAGGAATTAATCATATTAATTTCCACAAACTGATAGTCTTATCTATACGTCGATAATGTCTTGAATTCAGCGGGTGCGTGAGGAATAGCGTGTTTTAACACTAAGTTTCCTATTTTATAATAAGGTAAACAGCTATTAGTGAGATAAGACGTATCGCTAATTTTATATATCTTTTTTCAGTTTTACCGTAGGCGATGCGTGTTGAGAGGCGAAACTGGATCAAAACAAACTACGAGATAACGAGCGAAGTGAAACGAACTCTCATAACGCGGCATTTTGCCATAGTTATCAGAGCTAGAAAATTGAAATAAATAATATTTAATTTTCTCGAGTGGGAATCAAACCCATAACCTACCGCGATTACAGTACTCTCTTGCTCTGCGCCACGATTTGCCTCAAAAATCACATGCTGTTAACAAGATAGAGCAACAATTGACAGGTAGTTCTGTAGCTATATATATCGAGGGTCAGATGTTATTAGAAAATGCTAAGATAATTTTGAGCATACTTTTTTAATAAATATTAGAGGCTTTTAAGCATTCGTTGGCGTGTAATGGCGGCCATAAAGTGTTCTTCGAGCCACGTTTCTAGTCGTAACACGTATTTTATTTATATAATTTTTGCATTATATTCGAGATGCCTAATTTGAATGGCATGTATGTGTTCTTATTTTAAATGTTTTAATTATAAATAATAAAGTATTTACCAATTATGATGGTATGGTATATATATGTATATATATATATATATCAAACATCTCTACATCGAAAATTTGCAAGAAAGAGAGGTAGAGAAGATATAGAAAAGTAAAAAAAAAAGAAAATAGTCAATACAACAAAAGATTATCTTTATTAAGAAGGCTCTCGTTAAGCTTGTATACTATTCGTGTCTCAGCAGCAAATCTTATAATATCATTTTGTAGTGGAATATTTTCTATTCCTAGTATTGCTCTGCGATATCGTTTTCCACGTACACGTTATCTAGTGATGTACTCGCACGAAAAGATTAATTAGATTAAATATAACAAAGTTAGCTTCTCGTTAAGCAGGATACTGCATGTTTAGGCAGAGAAGACCTACTATTATAATAATCCATTCTCCGCAACAAAAATACCAAGCCACCTTCAATAAAACATACCGTCCTCTGTAAAATCGGTTAGAAATAACTAAAATATTCATTACCGATCGACAGACAGTTCAATTTGTATTCAAATAATTCTCAAGAACTGTTGTTTCTGGTAAGTTTAATTATTGCCAAGGAATAGAATGGAAATCGTTTGGGGCCCGCACCCACTCCAGAGATGAATAAATAAACGTCGGTACAGCGCTTGTAACCGGAAATTTTAACTGCTGAGTGTAATCGTATCGTATAACGGAATATTATATTTTCATTGCGATATCTTTTGTAGGGATGTAATCAAATATTATATAATATATAAAGTTTTACAATATTTTGTTTATATGCCTTCGCTCTGGTAAGGAGTCGGAATGTGGGGGGGGGGGGGTAGTGGGGTACGGAGTGTTTTAATATTAGGTTTCCAGGATCGTCTGCCTATGTACGTCATGTGCAGGATACAGTGTCATTAAAGACAAGGAATTTCTTTTATTCAATGCATCTTCTGCAGCGTGTTTGGCAGGTACAAGTAAATTTTAAAAATAAGCAAGCAGAATTAACTCCACAGTATATATACATTCTTATTATTTTTAAAATTATATTTTCATTTCAACATGAGCAACAGAGTGATTACAAAAATTCATTCAATTATATTTATCAGAAAAAATTCCGTTGATAACTATTTGTAAATACTGTCGATGTTTTCATATCAATAAATAATATTGTAGTAACGAAATCATTTTAACGCAACACAAATTAAATAACACGTAACACAAACCCAACATCCAAATCCAAAATTTCTATATAAAAATTTTATTCGATTTCACCGTCCTAAGCAATTTCTACCGTCCATTCAGTCGACTTGAGAGTAAAATTTCCTCCGTATTACCCTGCGTCGCTGCGACTCGAGCGGTGACCGCGTTTAACTTCGTTCTGTCCAACTTTCTAGAAAATTCTATTTTGTTGTTTATTTATTTATAGCTGGCTGCCATTACGGCTGTTCACCCTCGCAGTTAACTACTTAAATATTGGTCTTCGAATGCTATCTCGCTTATGTTTGGTTTAATATTATGAAATATATAAATAAAATATATATCTGTTTATATTCCCGTGTTTGCGAGAGTTTCCGAGAAATCCTTTGTACTTAAATATTATTAAGCAATGCCTCCAGAATTCGGCAGAAAGTGGGGAACGGAATGTCTTAACACTAGATTTCCTTTCCAAACTCTGTATAATAACTAACTATACGGCTCAATTGAATCGCATTGTTACAAAAAATTGCATTTTTAAAAAGAAACATAACTTTAGAAAAGAATAGAATTTTCTAATTTTTATGTATCAGCTTATTTGAGAAAACATTTTCAGCTTTAAGAATTTTCTCTGTCGCATTGATTGGAGTGGTGACTCGTGACTATTCTGTTCAACGTACGAGAAAATTGTGCTTCCTTCCTAATACAAGAATAGAAGAACTTTTACAATACATTTATATGTGCCTAGTCATGGACTTTTACATAATATACTTTAAAATGCAGTATTCATTTATTTTTTTTATATTTTTGTACTTTATGTTTTATGTTATAATTTAAAACAAGATTATAAAAATACATAGAACTGTAAATAATTTCAATTATAATCTTTAGTTGTGATAAATACTTTCAGCTGAACGTTCAAGGCTATGCGTGTTGAGTGGTGAAACTCATCGCCAAATTTTGTCTTCTTGCCAGAGCCCCCGAGTGAGAATCGATCCCACAACCGTTCGCGTTTACAGAGACCAATTAATTTTCCACTCACCCATCTAAAAGCATTTCTCCTCGATTTTTGATCCAGTAATTAATCGTGTTAGGGTAGGCTTCGACGTAGCATTGTAGTTTCACGTCGGTGCCCAGCGGCGCGCCGAGGAGCTGGTTTGGCACTGTCACTGTGGGCTCAACTGTGTAAACATATAAACATACATTTATTAATTAATATCAACGTTACCCTTTTTTACCCGACTCTGGTGAAGCCCAAAAGGAGTGTTATGTTTTAGTGTGTATGTATATATAACTACATATCCGTTCCTTTAATTCCTTGTAAATGTCAAACCAACATTGAAAACAATATGTCGTTGGATTTATCTTAATGAAGCAAGTAAAGTACATTAATTTAGTAACAGTAGTTGTGTTTTATATTTTATTTGTTATTCACTTCAATCGTAACTCAGCTTTACACTGTATCTCGAACACAGCAGAATAGGCAGAGAGAACCTATTGTTAAGACACTCCGTTCCCCATTTTTTGCCGAGTGGTGGAACTCAACGCCACGCCTCGACACGAAGAAATGAAAATATAAATTTAAATAAATATTTCATTGCCTCGAGTGGGTATCCCATAACCAGTCGCATTTACAGTCAGACTTGTGCCCCTGCGCCACTTTAATATTTAATTCCTAATATTATAGTATGAAATATATATATATGTTATTTCATACTATAATATAAGGAATAAATAGAAATAAGTATAATATTGTCTTATAGTTAATTACATAAAAAATATTTTGCAATACAGTGTTTGTTGAAGTCGTCGATATGAACAAATTATAAATTACTTTTGAATTATTCAAATACTTTCCTTATATAAATTAACATAAAATAAAGTACTAATATATCCAGATTAATAACAAAACCGTTTAAAGATGCTATTCACGGTGCGATCTAGTAGAATTAATTTTGTTTTCGTCTATACTTCCCAAATGCAATCCAAATTCAACATTTTAAAGTGCAGCGGGCTCTATTACGTAGTGACAGATGAATCTGCCACTGGCAAGCGTCCAAACGCTACCTGGATGAATTGGTTAAAAAATAAACTATCTAAGCGTATTGCCTAACAAAACAAATATAAAGCTGTTTTCGTATAAATAAAGCTTACTGATAGTTTCTTATAAAAAGCTTATGATATATTACCATACCATATTAATTTGAACACATATTATATTAAAATTAATAAGATATGGTAATATAATATATCATAAGCTTTATATCTTTATATAAAAGTTATGGATATATCTTAAAAAGCAAGTAGTCTTAACATAATTCACATATTTAACATAATTGTGTCCCTTTACATATTTAAGTTTTCGAAGTATTGCATATTGAGCGGCGGAACTTAACGCAGCGCTTTACATATTACCAGAGCAAAGAAATGAACATATAAAATATTTCATTCCCTCGAATAAAATCGAACCCAGAACCATCGAATTTACAGTCGCACGTTTAGACTCCCGTGTCACGATAGGATCTATAAATGACATTTTTTTAATTTATATAAACAAATATGTTTATTATACAAGCAAATATTTGACCCAAATGTAATTTTATTTCACTCGTTTTTATTGAAAGCATACAATCAATCAGCATATCTTTCAGATGAAAAATATTTTTTATTTATTTTTAACAAATTGGTTTCCCTGTATCGTCAGTATCTTTCAAAATATTGATCGGATCTTAATGCAGTTTGCACTAAAATACAAAATTATTAAAAAAAGAGATTTTAACTTCTTGACTGTAATATAATTATTAATTTTTATTCAATTGTTGGTTACGTATCGTCGTCGATGGTCGTGGCGCAGCGGGTCTCTCGACTCTGAAACGGGATCGTCTGCTAACGCGATGGTTGTAGGTTCAAACCACCACTTGGGGAAATGAATATAAATAATTATAAGTCACTCCCTCTAATAACCAAAGCACAATATAACATATTATATTTCGAAAGTTGGAGAACGGAGAGTCTTAACATCAAGTTCCTCTATCTACCCTATTATACGCGTGAGCGTGAAACTATTAAAAATAGGGATCTGATCTTAATGATTGTGAAATAAGAATATTTAAACCATTTTTAGGCAAAAAAATGCTTTAAATTTTCTTACATCTTCAGGCAGTGTGCAGGGGCTTAATGGGTACGGAGTGTCTTAACACTAGGTTATCAGGTTCCAAAGAAACAAGAGAATAAATAACGATTTCTTAAAAGAAATTTTCTTTGAGTGACGTCTACCTATATACGTTTTGCGTTTTTGGATCCCTATGATAAATCACCCCATTATCCTTTTTCTGCACTTTTTCTCAACCGTCTCTTAAATCACCTGTGAAAATACAATGAATAAAATATTTTTTTTATATTATCACTGATGTTTCACAGCAAACGGTATTTTATTCAGAGAATTTATTTGTCGCACTAAAAAAAAAACACTGTTTTGGCTTTTGCTTTGGCGTTATCTTACTATTAAAATGAAAATAATCGCAATGTGGAGTTCAACACAGCTGAATAGAGCCATCGTTCTCCAAAGTTGACATAATAAAATGTCCAAGCCATCGAAACTCTATCAAAATCGATGTAAGCGTTTCCCAGATATAGCACTATTCCATAGACTAAAAAAGAATAGTCACCACTTTTTAAACTGTTGTTTCGCCTTTCACACATTCACGGTAAAAATAAAATTGTCAGTGCAGTACAGCGGGCGGTCCGGTGCTGCGCTATTAAATGTATGGAAAAACGGAAAGTCAGCTCCCGCTTTGTGTGCGTGCTAGATTTTTAAACTAGAATTTATATAGAGGAAGTTTTACTTGAAAATATATCAAGCTGTTTGTTTTAACTTGAATTTCTTTTTTTTTTAAGCGCAGCTTTGAACTCCATTACTCAATGTGTAATGTCTCGAGACATAGAGGAACGGAATGTCTTAAAACGAAGCTGCGAGGTTCCCAATATCTACTCTGCTATGTACCGTCTGTGTGTTTTCTTTATGTCAATTCTACAAATATTTGTCAGGCATCCTCAAAAAATACCTAATTTTGTACTTTCTCCGTTTCTCTGTGTTTGATGATATACTGTAATATGTGCCAATATTATTTTATATAATTTCATAAAATAACCCACAATAACCACAACACGTAATTTGTCACACTCACAGTAATTTTATATTATATAATAATTTTGTTTATAGTCACAGGCTTATGCGCCTGCGCTACGACTATTCTCTCCATTTTACATATTAAATGAATATATATTAATATAAAATATTACACAGCCATATATAACATAAGAGTTTAAGTAAAATTTCTTTTCAATAATAACGTAATCTTCTCAGTAGCGCCGTCTGTCACGCTTGGAGGTCATCCATATACTTTCTTAGGCAAAGTTATTTACCACGAACAAGAAATATTGAATCTTGAAGGAATATAATATGTTTATATGTTACCGATATCATGTTGACGTTATTATAATTTATGTTATTATTGATATGTATCATATTATATAGAATAATTAAAAAACCTATCTATACATAAACAATCTTAGGTAGGTTGTGGGTTCGATTCCCGCCCTACGATATAAAATATTTAACATTTGCATTTGCTTACTCTAGACAAGCGCGGCGTTGAGTTCTGCCAATCAACAAAGCAATACCTCTAGAATTTGAATTAAAAAATATACAAATACTAAAGTAGATTATTGATGAGATTTTCATAGAAATGTATCACCAATAGTTACGTTGTTTTTAAGTGTAGACGCGGTGGAAACTGTACACTATTGCGAATTCTTTCCCGGGTTATTTTTATTTCCCCGTGGTTGAGTTCCACTACTCAATGAGCTAAATACTTGATACTAACAATAAAATACTTTTTTTTCTTTAAAATACTTACTGAAGAGTCACTTCAAAGTTTACTCAAGATTACTTACTATATAAAACTTTTCTTTAACTCTATTTCAATGAACAATACTTAAAGTTTTATAGTCGTTGAGCTTTAAAAGTAAGCTTTATAATATAAACATTGGAATGTAACGAAAATATTGTTCGTGCTATTCCTTTAAGTCTTTCCAACTTAAACTTCTAAATTCTTCGTTATGTTCTATTGAAACCAACGAAATATCCGAACCAAAAATTATCAAAAATGAAGAACAAACCACTAAATAGCTCAGTTCTCTTTGAGAGAAATTCTAACAGAAACCTAGAAACCCAAAAGAGGATCGTCTTGCTGGCTATTACTGGATACGTTTTTAATGAATAAACAAAGCAACTGACAAAACTGACAAAAAAAAACACCATTCACTTACAGTTAACATTCAACGTTATTCGCTTGCTGACTGCTGGGGGCACCTCGTTC
This sequence comes from Heliconius aoede, assembly GCA_037355905.1. NCBI lineage: Eukaryota > Metazoa > Arthropoda > Insecta > Lepidoptera > Nymphalidae > Heliconius > Heliconius aoede. The sequence continues at coordinate 996,118 of JBAIZZ010000053.1, read as the reverse complement.
GAGGCGATGCAGAGGAACGCGCCCATTTGACGCCTATCCACTCTCCAAAGGGGCATCGATACTCCCACGTAGCTTTCAACTGAAATAGTTTTGTATATTAAATAGTTTGAAGTTTAAATGGCTTTCTAATCTGTCGTGGTGGGACTACGTCTGAGAGTGGGTACGTGTGGGTTTGATTTCAATCCGATGAAATGATAATATTTAAGTTATTTTTGGCTTAACTTGTTAGTTTTGGAAAAATTTGTGAAATTGAGTGGGGGGGGTCAATAGTCTATTCTGTTATGTGGTAAACCACTTGAAATTGCTTTTTCAAAATATATATACATGATATGGTGTAAAATTACTATGATATATATAAATATCTTCTCGTAATGAAAGCACAAACACCGCCAAACTGAGGAAAGGCTCTATGCCGTTAAGCACGGGAACGCTGCACTACCATGTAATGAATTACTTTTAAGAACGTATGGCAGTATATTGCTTTTTCCTAATCTTCAAGTATGGGAGTTATGAGGGTGTACCTTTCGCTTTAAATTTTATTTTCTCGTTATCTGATATAAATAAAATAAAATATCCGTTATCATTATAAGCCAGTGCAGCTCTCCCATGCACACGCAAAATATAATATATTATTAAATTAAATACATACCACGAAATAACAAAATATTTGAATAGATAAAAGTGTTTGAATTTTAAATTACGTATATTTTATTCGTATTAAAAAAAGTACAGTGAAATATTTTCGTTTTTTTTCATTCTGCTTGGAATAAAACAGCGATGGAGCCTCTTAGCACGTGCAACACAATGCCTTTTAATTATAAAGCCGGTAAATTAATTTCGTAACACTGAGTAACAACTCAGTACTAAAATTACATTTTTTAAATTCCAAACGAAGAAAAATTCAGTCAGGCACGCCGCGATATTTTTTCCTTCTATTTTGTCAGCTTCACTCTTTTTTCCCATTGCAGGGTATTTAAAAAAATTGTATCAAGACAATATATTCTCCACTTTATTTTTGGCAGAACTCAGTACCGCTCAGTACAGAGATTAACAGACAACAATTAAAAAATGATCATTCTGCTCACTTAAGGATTCGAACCCACACCATCATTTCAGTCATAATGTCCCACGTGCCACGATGGCTTTGCGTTATAGTGAAGGTTTTTTATTTCATCGGGTCGGCAGACGGAATCTATTAATCCAGCATTTAGACACTCCGTTTTCATTGTATAAATAATAGTGTAGTTCTGAGCGGGCAAAGCCGCGAACGATTATATATTTACATATCCACGTAACTTATTAATGTCAACGAAAATAGAATTTTTAGGTCCACGAATCACCAACAGCTGGAACATATTCACATCACTTTAATTATGGCGACCTTTAAAATTTGTGAATTATTTACTAATTATTGACGCGACAGAATAGTGATAAGTAGACTATCTACACAACATACTTTAACATACGATAGAAATACGTTTTCAGTTGTAAAAATATAATAGATAGAAATGTTGAAACTAATATGAATATGTAATAAGGAATCCTTCGTGACTCACTTTAAATAAGTACAGTCCGTATTTAGTGTGTTTTTTTTAAGATTCAAAGTGTATCCCGAATATCGCAGTGTAGACGGAGGGAACCTTGAAATCTAGTGTCAAGACACTCCGTGGAAATGGCTCGGCAACTCTGCAGAAAATGAGGAACGGAAATTTCTAAGTGGTAACGGGGTAACTTAACTAACTTAAAAAAAAATCTAAAAGCACAAACCAATTGGTTGCAATTCGCGACTCGTATCTATGAAAGTTACATTTTTACATCGAGTCTCATCAATTTCCTAGACGTGAGAGTTCAATTTCAGTGGCAGTCGAAGCGAATGATTAAGTCGAGATTTCTTTATTTTTTAAGCTTCACACAAATTACTATAGCTTTTGTGTGTTCATTAAATAACTTGACAACATGGCTGCATGAGGCTGTGTTAGTAAATTTTAAAAAGTTCTAATATTATCCAATTCTTTCCCCGAGTGGGAATTGAATCCACACGCTAACGCCCCTATGCTACAAGGTCTAAGTTCTAATTTGAATCTAAATCTCTTACACAAACATTTACACATACATATGTATGACAAAGCTTAGGTGCACTCTATTTCTTTTCTCCAGTAATCCAACGGGATGTATCAAAGGACGGAGGCTTAAGATAGATAATTTACCGGAAAATTCCTAATAGTTGAAAACGGAATAAAAGGTCAATTTCAGTTTCTAATATAAAATTTTATTGCTTTTTTTTATATGATGCTTAAAATAACACAGCAGGGTAGGCAGAGGGATCCTAGTGTTAATATACTCTGCTCCCCACTTTTCACCAAATTCTATACATGTTCAGTGGCGGAACTCAACGCGACGCTTTAGCTCGAACCTGGAGCGAAGAAATTATTTTTTTTATTTTCAAAAATCATTTAAATATCATGGTTTTTTTGCGCTTACGGCTAAATATAAAGCCACTATGCTACAACAGCTTCTATATTTGGACTTTTTGTTAACGTAAAATTACGTCACGTACCAAATATAGATATACGAATCAACTGAACAATGCCCTTAATTAATACGTGACAGCAAGAGGGTGAAATATAATAATATTTTTCATATCTATACAATATCATAGTCTATATTTGAATTTTAATGACAGAGTAATATAATATCTATTGATAGCTAAGTGAATGTTTCTAGAATAGGAATATTTATGTATATGTATGTATGTCTGTGTGTTCCAATAAAATGTATTGAATAGATCATTGTAATAGATATTGTGAATAACAAATTAAAATCTCTTTGTGTATTATTTCATTTATGTATATTTTTGTTACGCCTAGTGTAATAAACTATAAGTTGCGTATTTATTTTAAATTTTTAACCGACTACGTTAGAAGGAGGTGTATATTTTTTCACGCTGTATCCCGCATACAGTAGAGTAGGCAGAGGGAACCTAGTGGTAATACACTCCGTTCCCGTCCCTCCCTTCCCTTCCCTCCCTTCTCAAAGTCCCTCTTTGTCTCGACACCAGAGCGAAGAAAAGAAAATATAAGTGTAAATAAATATTTCACTTCCTCGAGCGAGGATCGGACACCACAATTGTCGCGTTACAGTAACACCCTTTGTGCCACTGCACCACGACGGCCTCTCAAATATATTAATATATTATAATAATATACTATATTAAATATATTAATATACTATATTAATATATATATAATCTACACTGTAAAATACACATAGCAGCCCCATACTCTAGTAACTAAATTACAAATATCTACACCTGTCCCACAACGCCAAGAACGCATTAGCGAATTCAAGGCCTTCGTAAATAAACCCGACACAGTTGGTAAGTTTGCTCCCATAGTTTCTTATGAATTGAAAAGCAAATGTTTATCTTAGTTCTTGTTCTAGTCTAATATTGACCTGAATATTGGTCCATTGGATATGCTAATTTTAAACAAATTTCTGATTTACAATTGTTCTATAGATGGCTAGTTTTCATTGGATAAATTATAAATAATAATTTGTATTGTTTTTAAGTTAAACTTTAATTTTTTTTCTCAAATTCATCGTTGGTTTTTTTATTTAGGTTTTCTATATGACACATTCTAAACACTCGCACAAAATGGGATACATTGAGACAATTAACGTGACATCGTATACATTGCAATATAAAAATGTAAAAAGTATTAAGAAAAAACGTAAAAATTTTAAACATCCAAGACAAGTAAGCAAGAAGAAGTAAAGCTCCGATATATCAAAAGTTTAACACAAAACAAACACGAGCCAAGAATAAGCAAGGGATAAGCAAGAACAGAAATAGGAGCAAGAAACACGCCACGCCTCAATCTTCCTTGCAATTTGCCAACGCACCTGCGACTACCTCGCGGCCGTATAAGCTAGGAACACATTTAGGGTAGCTTAAAATAATTTAACTTATGTGAAAATGTACCAACGTGGTGCAGTTTGACTGTTAACGTGACGGTTGTAGGTTCGACATTCACTCAGGGTAACTAATTGATTTTGTTTTACTCGCTCTGGTTATAAGATAAACTGAGGCGTAAAGTTCTGCCACTCAACACGAAATGCTTTGGAGAACGAAGAGCGGAGTGTTTTAAAACGAGGTTCCCAGGTTTCTCTGCTTACCCTGTTACACGTGTACAGGATAGCGTAATGCTAAAAAAACTTATCTTACTGAGACCCCCGAAGACTCAGTAGGGCTGTAAATATGACGGTTGTGTTTTTACTCACCTCTCGATACAGTGAACTACCTTCACTTTATTCGCTTAGCAGCACGGCGTTGATTTTCGTCACTCAACAATATCTTGTATTCTCGTACGTAGGGCGTAGAACGGAATATAGTTCCTAGGTTCTTTCTGTCTTCTTTCTGTCTTCTTTGATATTTAGGAAACAGCTTTAAATTTAAATATTCCAATGCGTGTATATCCCTACTGTTCCTGAATATAGAATACCGAAAACGTGTCGAACAAAATACAAAGTATAATATAAACATCGATGTATGTATACCACTATGCATTCCAATCTTGAGATACACGGGTAGCGGATGAAAAGGATATTTGTGGTTATCTCTAAAATAAATATTATAAAGCAATATCGAGAAGATATAGGAAAATCTTGTAAAACTACATGAAATATACTTCTTTTTATTATCACACATATAGCAGATTTACTTTCCGGCTCATTTTCTTTAATTTAAGTTTTCTTTTGATAATAAACACATTTTTTTACGTTACTTTGGGCAATATTTGAAACTATGAGCTTAGTAATGACAACTAAGTAAAAGTTATATAATATACGCTTAAAAAAGTTATTTATTCAAGTTGTCAAGTTCCCTACCTATCGCCAAGGCGTGTCGATAAGCGGAACAAAACGCTGCTTTGCCTTGGTACCAGAGAATAAACCATTCTCCTAAATGGGAATCGAACCCACAATCGTCGCTTTACAGTAACAGGCTTGTGCCAAACGATGGCCTCTGTCAATCCTATTAATTATATCAATTTTGTTTTGTATTATAACACTAAATGTCTCTAGAATACGTAAAACATAATTATTTAGTTGAAAAAAAATCAAGCATTCTTAAGCTAAAACTTAATGAGCATGAGCCAAGAGCCGTGAACTAGTAATCTCTGAAGAATTTGACTATCAGGCCCTGGCTCCATCATCAGACCAACTCGAAGTTTTAATGATTGATATGATACAATTATTGAAAAAAAAAATGAAATTACGCATATTACTAATTTAGTAAAGTTATATATTTTCAACTCAACCTAATGATAAAAAAGGAAGCCAAAAATTACGTCAAATGGAAAAACAAAAAAAAAACATTTCAATAAAAATAACAGACAAATTTAGTTCGTTATTTTAGATGAACACTAATTGTTATCATTAAAGAGAACTCCAGTATGATGGAAAACTACGCCCAGCTTAACACGAAAGGAAATTTCATAAGTTATCGAGTGAATCACGCTATACTGCCATTCCGTTCTAACATTTACTTATGACGCATACATTCAGAGAGTAATTGTTAAGCTTTTACTGTAATAGCTACGTATTTCCGGTTTTATTTGAGCTATTTTTGTGCTCTTCTATTTTGGGTTCACGCTGTATCGCGCATATAAGGAAGTTGGCAGAAGGAACGTAGTGTAAAGACATTCTTTTCTCATTTTAATTCAATTTTTGAATATTGCACATTGATTTGCAGGCCGTCATAGCGCAGTGGTTAAGTGTACCGCCCATAAACGCGACAGTTGTGGGCGGTTGTCCCACTCGAAGAAGTGAAATATTTCTTTACGTTTATTTTCCTCCATTTATTATTTTTATTGATTTTGTTTTTGTTGGTTGAAGAATAACTCACTTTGTGATTAAATTATGTAGATGTTTTAAATTTTAACTTCTCGCTATAATGCATTTATTTAACGGTGCGTTAAAAAGACCAAAAAAACCCAGTATCAAGATATTTAACACATTATATTCTGAGTGCGGGAACTAAACTGCGCTTGCGTACTAACGCCGCGCTTTGTCTTCTTACAACAGGGAAATGATGGGATAAAGCTATTTTTTAAATATATTTTATAATTTTTAAAACAATATGGGTAACAAAGCATCGTTTTTTTAGTTTTTAACTTTGAAATAACAGTTTAAATTTATTTAAATAAAAACAATTTTTAGGAAACATAAAAATAAACGTACCAAGATTATTGTAATATGTTTGTAAAAAGTATTTATTTAAATTAATTAAGAATTAAATCTATAGTGTGGTGGAGTTGTGGTGGAGTGGAAATCAAACTCAGAACCTGTCACCAGCACCTCAAGCAATCGTTCATCATTTATAATATATGAACACATTACATTTACAGTTAAGTTTAGTTAGATGTGTCTTGAAATAAAGTTATAATAATGATGAAAGCTAATAGGATTTTGAAACTACTTAGAGTATAAACCTCGTGAGTACTTATTACTTATACAACAAAGTAAGGTAATTACAATTCATAGAAACCCATCACAGCTCTTAAACAAAAGGAAGTTCTTAGAAGATGGTATATTGCATAAGTTTATAACATTATATGCCGTCGTAGCGCAGGGGCACATTGTCTGAATTGAAAAACGATGGATATGGGTTCGATAACCAATTGGAAGAATTATATTTTTTTATTTTCGCGCTCTGATAACAAGACGAAGTTTCTTGACATAAGTTAACCTCTTCTTATAGCCGCTATCTGATTCTGTTTTTCGAAGCTTATTTAAAGTAAGAAGAAATCTAACTTAAAAGCTAACATACGAGGATTAGTGGAATCACTGATCAGTCAAAAACATTAAAGGTCTGTACACTAAAAAAATATGTTACATAAGAACAGTCGTGACTCAGGGACACAAGTCTGAGACTGTAAACACGACAGGTTGTGGATTCAATTCCCATTCAAAGGTAATTAAATATTTATTATTTTCATTTCTTCGCTCTGGTGTTGTGGCAGTTTTTTTATACCCCACAACACCAGACTCTCGCCACCTCTCGTCACCAGACGCGAGGCTCGAACGGAATACGTACATACATGTGTAGTTCATTTATTTTGGCGAAAGCTCATCTATAAAATCCTCTCTTTTCCCAAAAAAAATATTACTAACTAATGTTAATAATTAATTAAAGCTAATTGAAGATTTATACAGTGAATATAACTAAATAAGGGTTAAAATGTTTAAGAATACATAAACAATTCTTCCGAACTGAAATCGAATCCACAAACAGTACGACTTAACCTACTGCGCCACAGAGCTTACGAATCCATTCCATAGAACTTTTCGAATTGATTTTCTAATATTCCCTTACGACGCTTTAAGTATAATTTGCGGGGAGAAATGTTGATAAGACGTCGAATATTTATACAGAAAATATTTGTATCGGTTTTCGCCGGCTAAGGGATATTATTTTTATGAAATAAAAATATTAAAATATACTTTCTCGCGTAATTTTTAACTGTTATTTTTTTGGGGAATTCAGATGAATTTAATGAACCACTTAACATGCACCGCTACATACATTTTAATAAGGATAAAAGTAACAAAGTCGTTCCACAATGGCACAGGTGTGTGAATGTTAACGCGATCGCGTGTTCAATTCCCACTTCAAATTTTTTAACTCAGTTTTTCTAAATAGTTATGGTATTATATTAGTTTGCAGTAACGTCTAAAAGCGTTAAGCTAAAAGAACTGTTTTGTCAACAAATTTACTTTGAATCTTCATTTTCCAGCTGGACTCTGTATCTATCACACCGCTGAGCATCGGAACTCAACGCTGTGGTTTGTTTAGTTACCAGAGGAGAGAAATAAAAATATTAAATATTTCATTTACCCGAATCGGTTATCAAACCCACAATCGTAGCATTTACAGTGACATGTTTGTGCCACTGCGCCACGCACTTCAATTTTTATTTTGCCTTAATCATTATTTTTAATAAATCTTAGTTTACTATCAAACCTTCATCTAATTCTCTCGAAGAAGGCTTCTTCAGTAAAATAGGTTCGTGATCTTCTCGCCGCCATGTTATTTTTGGAGAAGGATGTCCAGTAGCTTTACACGTTAGTGTGGCGTTTTCTAGTTCTTGTACTGAGACGTCGCCCGATGTATCATCACTAACGATATCTGGTGGCACTGTTGAAGAAGAAGATGACAATTAAATAAGGTGCTTATGGAACAATTGTTTGGTAATTGTATCAACAATGGTTTTCAATGCAAATCTCGAAGTTTACCCCCTATAAGGTGATGTAGGCAAAGATAGTTTAGTGTCAAGACACTTCGTTCTACATGGGACTAAAACATTTCCATTTGCATTTATGTATTGAGTAGTGTCTTGCCAGAATAAAAAAAATGAATATAATGAGTAATTCCATTTCCAAAATATGATGGAACGTGAGAAGCGAGGCTATTAGGATAATAGAAATTGAGTATCTTAACACTAGATTTACAGGTCTTAGGAATACAGCATGAAGCTTCAAAGAAAAAGAAAAATTTATATCTTTCCCCGAGTAGGAATCGAGCCGACAATCCTAACGTTGACGCTCTAAATAATTTTAAAGTATATAACTTATACTGTTTTCTTTTCTAGAGAATATATTATTATTTATATTTTGAAGTACGGCAGAAAATACCATTTTTGCTAAGGATAAGGATGGTTTCACAAAAGTTTTTTACGTTAAAACATTGGTAACCACTTGCGTCAGTCTGTGCATATTTATGTTGTTTGTGGGTTCATTTTTTGTTCATAAAATATTATAATATAAATCTTCCATTATTAATTCAAATTTTCAATCGTACCTACCATTCATAAAATATTAACTTGCTTTAATAATTGTGAATCAACTCTTGTAATAATGGTTTTTTTATAAGTGTGTGCCTTCTTCTATACCTTCTTATATTTTACATATTAATAATATTTTAATTGTATATCTGCGATTTCAAAATAACCGTGTTTTATCAAGTAAATGTTCTTTATGTGATGCTGAAATAATATATTTTTATTAAAGCCTATAAGCAGGCATAATAAATGTTTTGGAACGTGATTACCACTTTCCATTGACATGTCAAAATAGAAATTATAATATATTATATCTGACGAAGAATTATAAAATCCCAAATAATTCGTGAAAATTAATGAAATACCGTCTTAATAATTATAATTGCTTGAGATATACAAAAATGAGATTCTCAATCAAAAAAATAACAATACTTTCATACCCTATGTTGGTAGAGAAACTACCCAATAACAAATCATTTCGAATGCGATAGATAAATAGGCTAATATGTTAACGAAACTAGCGACCGACTTTAGCTTTATCCGAGTGTAAATACGATTGATACGTAAATATGTAACAAAATAATGTATAGTTCTGATAGCTAGTGTCACTCCGTTTTCTACTTCTGCCAGAATTAGAGACTTTATTGAGTGTAGAACCTAACGACACACTTTTTTTCGACAGTAAGGAAAATAAAATAATTAATTCCCTCGAGGGTCATCGAATCTGTAACCTATCGCGTATGCGGTCACACGTTGTCGCTACTGAACCACTACAGGCCTTTATTATAAAATTGAAATTTACAATATTAGTATACGTATTAAAATATGTTTTACCATGAACGTAAATGCTGTAAACGTAAAATCGAGCCGCCTCGCCAACCGTTGATCCCACAGGCTTTGTTCGCGACATAACATATATCCATCAATCATGGCGGATGTAGAAGAAATTAAGCCTTTATTGACAGCACACGGGACACTCTACTGACGTAATTTGTTATTGGTACGTTGCTAAATTTGGACAAGTTTATTTCGTTTCATATTTTCGACATTCAATGATTATTTGAATACTCTTTGGTTATTCAATGGGGATTTGATGCTGATATGTCTCATATAACGACCTGTCGTGGAAATTCCACCGGATTTTGTAAAATAATTTATATTGTATTCTAGTAGAATTTTTAGGATATTATTTATATTGTGAATGTAATTTCGGTTGGGTTTTGTCTGTCAGTTCTTAAGTATATTCAAATCCTTCTTTATAATAAATATACACTCATTCTACCCGAGTAAGGATGGAAACACTAACCAAAGCTTTAAAACGGAAATCGTCGGAATTCAACAATTCAACGCCATGTTTTGTATACCCAGAGCGTGGTCATGAAATTCGATTTAATATTAATCATTGTTCAGAATGGGGATCGAAGCCAAAACCGTCATTTTTACTCAGACCATGTCACGATAGCCACAGTGTAAATAATCTAAGGAAATAATTAAGTAATACATCTTATTAAAAAAATCGTTAATCCGTAATGAAAAAAACAGGAAAATTGCACAATTTTCCACTTTATTCTATCCATTTTACAAATATTATACAGCAAAAGTTCTTGTTTTATGGCGGTCCCAGCGTGCCGGTCCAGCACTAATCACTTCACCAATGTCACGTTGAATGGAAAAGACACAAAGGAGAACGGAGTACGATATAAAAGAGAGAATATTACACAATAAGTTAAAAAGAGATCCGGTTAAGATACTGCAGAAAGAGTATATAAATATTTCTGTTTGACTACTTCTTGTCAAAATAAGGAAGTAAAATGAAGTTATATAAGCATATACTATTTCGTACTATATTTTTAAAGGTTTCCGGCAGAAACCTCTCAATGCTTCATAATAACAAAGTTACACACTAGCAAAGTAATTTAGTTTTATTATTAAAATTATATTCAATAATATGTAAATATTTCATTTTTACTGTGAACGCGACGGCTGTAGGTTTGATTCCCACTCAGTGTTTGAATTGTTTTTATTTTCCCGATTTGTTAGAAAAAGCGAGGGGCTAAGTTTAACCAATCAACACGCCATGGCTAGAAAATTTAATAGGAAGGTAATTTTCCACCCGTGCCACAGACGGGAATATTTTAACACCGCGTTCCACCTTTCTACTCTAGTTTTTAGGAATATAACAAAAAACTATATCTATTAATTGAACACGTTTCACTAAATTCAATCTAATTATAATACTTTGTGATGCAAATAACACAAAAAATTTTTATCCAGAACTAAAGAATATTGGAACAAAACCAATAAGCGATCAGAAGGAAAACTTCCTGAGCCCGGCTCCCAAAGAAATTTCCATTCGACACCAACTGGCCGAAGAGAAATTGCTATAAAAAACTAATGGAGTCACAAAGTCAGGTCGCGTTCGAGTACAGCACACTAAACTTTGGAATTGGAAAAGGAATCGCGAGTTCTGCGATGCAAATCGTTGGAATAAAAGTAAAATTGCCAAACTTTTGGTATTTTAACGTGGAAATACATCAGACCGACCAACGAGCTGGTGGCTCGTATCGCTCTAATGAGAAAATCTAATTTACGACATAGTATTTACTGCGGCTGTTATTCGCTATTCTGTTTAATTTTTGGTTTTGTTTTAACAAAGTATATTGTAATTTTGTAAGGAATTAAGAATGGAAAGTTGTTATAAGTTTATTCATTTTATTAACATTGAAGCGGTCTTGATGCAGCGGTTCAGTGTTTGACTGTAAACTCAACAGTTTTCAGTTCGATTTGCACTTGGAAAAAGAAATTATTTCATTTGCTTACTCTAGTTAACTGAAAAAACACGGCGTTGAGTACCGCAACTTAAAGTACAAAGTCACAAAAATTAAGTTGAAAGTGGTGAGCGGAGTGTTTAAACACAAGTTTCCCTTTCTCGCTATCATAAGCTGGATACATGATAAGAAAATAAATGAACACTAACAAATTTGTTACCACAGAGTGTCATAGCGTAGTTATGTCATCTATACATTTCTTAGTAACAAAATATATGGTGTGCCTGCCATTCGTGTGGAACGTAGAAAACAGCGTACCTCATACATCCTTATAATACTAATATTATGTTATGTTATTTACAATTTGCTTAAGTTTAATCTTACGCCATAAATTGTTACTTGAAAAAGTAAATCTTACAGTAATAAAAACAGTTTAATATTATCATGTAAAACAATTTTAAAGTTTAATTCGACTGGGGAAATTAAAGTTATATGAGCCGATGTGGACTTAGAATACACTGTTGACTTAGCAAAAATGTTAATTTAATTAAACTTGCAACCGCATCAAATAATACAGAATAGTTTTTTTTCAGCTTCACTTCGTCCCAAAGTTTCTGCCAAATTTTCGAAGCGTGGAAACACGAATGCTACCAGAATTCGACGGAGAAAGAGGGGGAGTGTTTTAACATCAGGTTCCCGCTGCCCACCCTGCTATGTGCAACAAAACTATACTACAGCGTGAAACTAAAAAAATAGTAAAAGAGTTCCGAACGACGACAAAGCCTTATTTTATTACGGACATAATTTTACGGGTTTTCTTTGAAAAATTTAATAAAAAACACAAAGTGTACAAACATGTCCACGACATAAGAGATAGTTCCACAACTTCCACACCAACTTTCCGAGAAATGTTTAATGTGGGACTTTTATTTCCTTTGAGAAGCAAAGACGGCGGGCACAGAACTGAATACAGGCTAAATTGGAAATGGTATCGGGTCGTTTTATTTATATATTTTTTTGGCTTTTTCTCGGCTGGCTGGAATTTAATTTTTTTAATATTTCATTTAGTCGAGTGGGAATTGAACCTTAAACCTGTCGATAGATTAATTGTGGGTTCGATACACACTCGAGGAAATTTAACTAAATTATTTAAGCTACAAAATTATTTAAAATTTATACATATTTTAAATAATTTTCATTTATTTATCTTCTAGTCAATTATATATATAAAATAATAAAAAAAATATCTTACCGTTTGCAAAAAACATTTATTTATTATATACATACATTTACGTTGTTTATTCAAGTCCAGAGCGAAGTAAACTGTCTTCATAAATTTGAGCGATCAGTATTTTGAGCTTAATTTGAATTCATATTAATTAAGTACCTTTGTCTCGGTAGCGACGGGACGACGGGAGTCTTTGATGTTGTTATTATTTAAATGAAATACCAGTATCTGTGATACTGATATGATAATATTACTAAAGATCACTAGAGATAGTATAAATATGCCTTTAAAATAAACAAAAACAACTAATAAATTAATTAAATATAACTTCATTAATTTATTATTAATTTACATTTAATAAAATTATAATTTTATTAAATGTATGTGTGCCATCGTGGTGCAGAGACACAAGCGTGCGTCTGTAAACGCAACGGGTTCTGGGTTCGATTTCGATTCGACGATACAGGCAAAGCGTAACGTTGAGTGAAAGTGAGTGAAAAGTGTGAATCCAAGTGCCTTTTTGTGATTTCCCTTGCCTATCCCAGTTTTATGCAGAATATTAAAAAAAATCTGCAGTAACAATTAGCATATTATTCTTCTCCTTCTTATTCTAAGGCAGTGGTGTTTTTAAAAGGTTTTTTTCATTTCAGCGTTATGCTCATGTGTTGCTTTCGAGAATCGCTGTCTCGCATTTGATGCGCTTAAAAAGAGGCCTCAGTTCTGAGATTTTGTTGTTTTATGAATGTCGAGATTGCTTTATATTGTCTTGCCTTTTTATTTTTTTTCCTGTTGCAACTTGAGTTTCTACAGTTTCCTTTTTTAATTTCTGTGAAATATGTTTGTTGATATAATTTTATGAGAAAAAATTGGAAAGAGAGTGGACGACATTAGTGTATTACTGGGAACGGAGTGTCTAAACAGTAAATACCACCCTATGCGCGGGATACGACTTGGCTAAAAAAAAGTTATGTAACTTAAAAAACTTATCTTAACTGACAACATAATCATTTCTTCGAGTAGAGGATTTCAGGTTTAACCCACAATACCAAGTTCAATTGTAAATATTTTTTTCTGTACCATAACAGCGTGGTTTGTCGTTTTGTACATACTATTTATACCAAAAATGTTAAAAAAAGATATAAAATAATAGTAACAGTAAGAAAAAGCTATCTCAGTTTATTCTGAAGCCTCGTCATTACTCGTTGTCAGCGGAGGTGACACCTCCATAACAACTAACGACTGAAACTTGAAAGTGTTTTTAAAAATATCTTCAGAAATAATAGTTTCTTGAAAAATAATTTTATACACGTTATGAGTAGCTCATATATTTTTTTTATTTATAAAAATTCGTCAGATTACGGTAATAAATTAATTTAAATATTTAATATAACAATGTTATTCTAAGATCTAGGATTATAAAAATTATAATAACGTATAAAACCTACGCATCTAAAGCATTTCACGGGCTTAAGATAATTTCTTGCAAAATAATAATATTTAAATTATAATTCTAAAAGCCTTATAAAATTCAACAGTAAAGATGATGAAATTTTACTTAATACTTATCTTTTCTTATTTTACATATATTTTTATATGCGGCGTTAAATTTCGCTACTCAACACGCAATGCTTCCAGGATTTGACATAAAACGAGGAACGGTATTGTCTTAATGGAAACATAGTGTCTTACTAGGATTCTAGGTTACCTCTGCCAACTCTTCTATGAGGGTTATGCAGCGTGAAGTTCTTTTTTTATATTTTTATACATATAAGAAAAAAAAAAATCTTTCTGCAGCAGAGGTAAACGCGATGGTTGTGGATTCGATCTCGGAATCGGAAACTTGTTAACATTGTCACGAGTTAGGTGAAAAATGAATAAAGGAGTGATATGAGGCTAGATTCCCTTCATCTATACTTTTATGCGGGATAGAGCGTGCAACTTTATACTTTATCTCTATTTATAATTATGCTCAATTGGCACGCTCGAAGCGCCACAAATGAACTTATCTGAATCCATAAATAAGTGGACAATTTACTACGAACTCTATATAATAAATATAAAAAACGAACAAAAGAAAAAAAATCTCCAGGCCCATACTTCCCGAGTGTAAAAAGGTTTTTTTACAAATAATAATATTTTGCCCGCTTAAAATATAATAAAAGACCTTCCCTCAGACGACGAGGGAATAGTTTAGCAATATTGTAATACGTATTTGCATGCGGTCGGGATTTCTTTTTCAATTTCAACTTAGCCCGCCACTTTATTGAGGCCGGTGTCACCGACGCTGATGGACAGTAATGACGGAATATTCTGTTGAGAAGTATATTTATAGTTTTTATTATATTTATATGATTTAATTTTTACTTTTGTATGTATGGTAAGGAGGCAAAGTGCGGTGTTGGGTTCCGCCACTCAAGACTCATCACCTCAAGAATTTAGCGAATGTGGAAGTTGAAAGATAATACAGCGAGGCATTAGAGAGAGAGTCAGAGAGAGAGAGGCAGAAGCTTATCTCAACACAACTCTGCTGCCTGTTATATTTTTTTTTAATTTATTTTTTTATTTTTCAGAATTTTACCACAATTTCTTTGTAGCTAATAAAATATTTTATATGAAACTCTTTTACCGGATTAATTGATTTTCCTACTTTAAATTATTCGAATTTCTAGTTGGGCTTTAAATTTTGTGATGATAGGCAGACAGCCTATGGCATATGAATTGCTTGTAAGTTAATACAATTGTTATATCAAAAAATAACGGACAAGCGCGAGTCGGGCACGCTCATCCAGGCTTCCGTAAATAAAGCGTTGGAGTTTTTTCTAAAATTCTACTTTATCTTAGCCTTAGCTAGTCTTAGCCTTAGAGCCCTTTAATCTAATACCTCACTTGAACTAAAACTAATTTGAATCTTTTGAATTTTATATATATTTAAGCATTATGCTTATTTATTATATTAATAGTTGTCACTGTGATTACGAGGACGTCATTTGATATTGTTTCAATTACCGATTGTATTTAGTGGCACTTATGTGCCGTATCTTTTCCGATGGATTTCCAATAAAAGCGCAAACAATATGATACTCGAGTTCATTTTACTGTCGGGACTATTCGTTATTAGGATTAGTATTTAAATTACCGCAATTATAAATGAAATTGGTACTGTTCTATAACAAAAGTTAATAAAAGTACTATAAAAGCTGTCCGACATATTTAAAGATCAGTTATCCCTGTAATTTGAACAAGGGAACGCCATTTGAGTGAATATACAGATATAACATACAACGCTGACGGTTCCAGCTTACTTACAGCTTAAAGCTGTGTAGCGTTTAACGTTTTTAGCATCTCTAATTGGCAATTAGTAGGCGGCGAGCGGTGAATCAATGTGCTTCTCACTTGTTATAGCGTGGAGAGTGCGATCAAGAGTTTTAGCATAATACGGACGTATTTTGTACAGTGTGGTCAGTGGTAGTTCGATTTTGTAAGCGGTGGATGTGGCTGCGATTCTAAGTAGAGAAAAGTCATAATGAAAACTTGCTTGAAGATATAAATATAGTAAATAATTTTCGTATTTTTATCTAATAGTGTTCCAAGTCCATGTCAGTCATGCGTAATTTTGATTCACATAGGTTTTCAAAAAAAGATGATACTTATGTAAATAATATATATATACCTCACACAAGCTTTTAGCGACTAATGAGATGTTCTAATCGCACATATTTGTGCTTTTTGCGATATTTACAAAGAGAGAGCAATATTTATAAAAAGGATATGTAATTTTTACGCAGACTATCTATCCATTGTTAAACATAAGATTATTAATCGGTTTATTTAAATAAAAACAATAAACCTTCAAAAATGTTAATTGATTATAGCTACGATAAGCTATATTTTTACGTAAAGTACCCACCCAAACCTACATACATTGTTTCATGAAAAGAATCTGACACTTCAAAACTTCCAACTGGAATTTATTATTCCTACCCTCCATTATGGACATTCTACGTAAAATACAAAAGGAAATAAATATATGAAAATGAAAAACAATTTTAGATCTTTGTACATCTGTACATTACCAATGTCAAATATGGAATATCATTTATATAATGTTACCCACTAAAAAGAGATTTTGAAAAATTATATATATATTATCCTTAAAGGGATGAAATAAAAGGTTGAAAGCTTGTATGGATTTTTAAAAAATCAGCACCAATTTTTATAAAATTTTAAATTTAAACTCTTAAAAATATTTTATTGAATACGGTCATGGTTTATTACAATTCATCCCCTAAACTGAAAATAATCTTATAAATATATTTAATAAATATTCGTATAGCTTAAGCGCGCAAAACCGCCCAGGTCGGCCAGTATACATATATATTGATACTGAATATAAAATAAAATCATCTTTTTAGATTAATTATGCTAATAATTATTTTCAAAAATACAGAATAAATACCTGTTTTAAATAAAAAATTAAACTCAAAAAAAAAAAAAAGCTCACAGCAAATCTATCGTAAGCCACGATTTGTTATTACAATGACGTTAGATGCTCCCGAAGGCTGTTTCAAAAATTTTAATTAAAACCAGTTATAGCCCTATCGTACTGAAACAGTGGAAAAAAATGTGGGTAATTGCGAAATATTCTTTTCATTTATTCACTTGCTCTTGAGAAACAGCTTTTAATAATTCATGGTTATTTTTCAACCTATAACGAGCAGATTTTTTTTATTCTTAGGGCTCTCAAAACGTTTCACATTAATTGCTGTAATATCTGTATAGGGCCCAATTAGCCTACAAATGAGCTAATTAATTGGCCTAAATGAATTTATTATATGATATTTTCTATTAAAGTTAACGTTATTTAAAGTTTGATTTAGTGTAATATTACATATCATTTAGAGTTTGTATTGTACATAACTCCTCCATTTTCTCCTCATTAAGGCACTCTGTTCCCATTAAGACACTATCATCGAATTCTGGTGACATTGCGTGTGAAGTGGTGGAACAGATACTACGCGCTTTTCCTCGTTACCAGAGTGAAAAAATAAAAACATTATTTTTTTCATTTCCTCTATAGGGAATTGAACGCACAGTCTATCGTGCTTATAGTCGCACACTTGTACTCCTACGCCACGACAGAGACTTACTGGAAAAAAACTCTTCTATAACTTCATTAAACGAAGTTCAAGTTCTTACGTGAATCTAATCTTTCTGAAGCGTTATACCCTTATTTTACCCTAATGCTTAGGGGTGGGACTGAATTTATGGAGACTCGAAGATACGCTCAATCCGCCACGCCTTAATAGTACCATAATTTACCTGCGTCTGGACAATGTAAGGCACTTTTGAGTTATTGAATCGCGATATTGTAATTTTTTTTTTCTCTTTTATAATATAATATTTTTAATTAAATATAAGAAGGTGGGTAGATATTTATTACTATGGTTATGCTTGTTTTTTGTAAAAGAAAACAAACATCAGCTTCACGCTGTATCCTGCACACGATAAAATAAAATCAGATTAGTCTTTAAGCTAAATATATCAAAACTTTCAATGCAACGTGATATTTTTCTTTGATTCTCTCTGATATGGTACTTAAAATACATAAAGATAAACTGGTAACTGTTAACGCGACTGTTGATGCTCAGAAAAATTAATTATTTTCACTTCCTTGTTTTTGTAAAAAATCGTGACGCAGGGGTACAAGCATGTGACTGAAAACAGTTTAGGGGTCGATTCCCACTCTAAAAAATTAAGCATTTTATTTAAAAGAATTACAAATAAAGTTATTATAATATACAAATTGCAACCAATACCAAAATGATCAGCTGCACAAGACGTTTCGTTTTGCCTATAGAAGTGTGAGCGAGCTTAGTGTCCGGTCACTCCATTCTCAGCTGAAAATCGAACATTGTGTGTTCGGTTTCGAGCGGTGAGCAGAGAATAGGGTGAGTAGTTCAAACAACGTATATATATATAAATTCTTGAGAGGAAATTTACCTACAATCATTTATAGTAAGTCGCGTTTCTATGTGGCTGGCCTCAACTCTTATATATATGTATATTCTTTATTGTACTAAACTTACATAAGAAAATAACATTAAAAAAATATTTAGTTCACAAAGGTGGACTTATCTCTATGAGAGATCTCTTCCAGCCAACCCGTGAAAGTGGATGAGTTACAAGTAACGGGTGAGAGCATAGTACAATTACTTTATTACTTTAAAACGTTTATTTAATTAATCACACACAACACAAGATATTATTATAAAATATAAATACATAATTAAAACAAATAAATATGATAATATACATATAATTATATGATAAATATAGATATAATAAAAAAACATACATAGATATATGAGATGAAAATGTGGAATTGTGGAAATTTCTTAGTTAAAATATAAAAGGTTACAGGAAAACGAAATATAAGAAGTTACCTTTTTAGAACATTCATGAAATGAAATTGGTTTTCTGAATTTAGAAAACGTTTTATAATGAGATTATAACGACTGACTATTTGATATTTAGGCGAAAATATTGAACAAAATATGTATTGAAGAGATATTTCTGCGTTTATTTTTTTGTTTAATTTATAATATCAGAATATTGCTGAATCTTATTATATAAAGCCTATTGCATGATATAAATAGGTATTTTGATTATAAGCAAATTATATATTTTTTAATTGCGTCATTTTTAGCTTCGCCTATGAAATAGGATGCAGAAGTCAATGGAATTAACTGTTATATAAGTATATTTGAGAAGTATATTCAGTAAAGATAGAAGATACAGAGTGGATGTGGAAAGGCGTATTGCTGTTGATAACAGACCTAACGATCCTAAGCCGCGCTGATGAGACGGTGAAAGGTCAGTACAACTGGATATATTTTGGTCATACACAGTGCAAAGTGTTGGTACCGATTCTGTAATGAGCGGTGAAACGAGGGTATAATAGAAGGAGAATGAAAGAATGGAGATGCGATCTGGAGATGCGATCTCTCCTCAAGATATGCAAAGACAATTTAGCTGATAGAATCCGCCATGAAAGATATACAGAATAGTTAGTACTAGCGAGTTTTATGCTGCCCGAGAGTATAAATATTAGACAATAATTATATTCTCGGGCAGCAAAAATATGATGTGTCATATTTATCTCTCAACTATTTCAAGTTCAGCCATGACGGTAAAGCCAAAGGTAAAAGTTACTCACAAACTTACAAACAAAAGTCAAACTTACCATAAACGTCGATACATCCGATTTGCCATGTCATAGTGGGTTGAGTGTTGATCTGGCACATGTAGCATCCTCTGTCTTCAGCCCTTAAAGGTCGTATACGCAGCTGCCAAGTTCTTGGGGAGTCCAAGCTAACTGCGTATCTTGAACCTAGGACTGCACGCTCATGCATTGTAAGAACCGTTTGGTCTTCTGCCCGAAGCCAGCCTACCTGCGTAATGAAATTATATTAGAATTATTTTGTGTATTGCGTCCCCGCCTGCAAGTAAACTTAAATCCACATAAAAATAATGACACATTTACAAATGGTCTTAAGTTCACACACACACAAACATCAAATAAAATTGTTTTGTATATCTTAGAATATTTTTATAAGTTTTTTGTTAGTTTCTCATTTGTAGATTGAGCTCATTGATCTTCTCCTATTTTCTTTTTTGTATAACAAAATAGGCATACATTAAAGAAAGAAATGTTGTGAGTACTTTATACTAAAAATAAGAAAAAACATATAAGACTATTTGTTTTTTTATACTATATATATATATATATATATATATATATATATATATATATATTTAACTAAAATAAATAACCGTAGAATTAGGCGTTCCGTTCTTTCTTACAATTCCGCTAAATTAGATTAGATTTAGATTAAAATAAGTTTTATATATATTAATATATATATATCATTGAAAACATTGCTTTAATTTTTCCCAAAAATATGCATTGGAATGCCAAAATATTTATCTTAATTAGGCTAAAATATGATTTTGAAAAGCCCAAAAGCCTTTAAAAGTGCTTTAAACAAAATTTGTTGCTGTAGTATAAATTCTTAAACGAATTTCAACTGCCATCAAATAATCCTAAATTGTTTCAATTTGGTTGTTGTAATTTGGTTGTCGATAGCGTCATAGGTTTTGTGCAGAGCGAAAGCTATGCGTGCAATTACCGCACGGTATGCTTGTATTGAACAGACGTTTGAACTGTACTAGATTCCACATTTTCCTATTATTTTCTAAAGAAATACATGAACAACATGTTTGTTTGACGTTTTTAAAAATGGAATGTTAAAATTTTAAGAATGCAAAAATCCTAAAAGTATAGATATTAAGTATAATTTAATTATTTAAGTATAACATAATTATTATTCCTAGGAATTTATTACCACTCTCGAAAAATATATTTTTTTTAAAAACCGAAAAAAATAATTTTCGTAGTGTCACTGACATCCCATTCTCCACACTCAACAAAATGTTAATTAAAAAAATATGTGAAAATTATATTAATAATAATTTAAATATTTTAGTATGGCTCGTTATACATACGTATTATAGTTAGAACACTTTCATAGTGATCGTAAGTAATACAAGATCTTTTAGAGATTCAGAGGTAATAGTATTAATATTAAATTTACAATAAATTCAATATAAACTTAAATATATTATATAGCATATTATGAAAAACAAAATGTCAGTCTGTCAATCTCCGTAACATTTCTTAAGTATATCAAAGACGTCCTATCCTCCTCTCTGTTATACTTAGTCATTACAGATAGTTTTAACTAAGAGTGGCCCCACACCCGCTACTTACTGTGGATTCTTATAACTATATATTTACTTATCGTTTTTTATAATATTTAGATTTGTTATATGTATACATATATGTTATGTGTTTATATAGTTTCGTGCGCGTTCATGAATGTAGTATATTCCTTATTATACTTATTTCCAATGTGAAACCTTAGTTCCAATATTAATATAATTTATATTCCCTCTTACTGCCATAACGACGCTACTTCATACCCAATACGTTTTTTAAAAGAATAATAGATATTCATATTTTTAATTATTGTTTTACACTCAGTACAATCTCTATACTCATTTTACTTTACCACGACTTTATTTTTTATTTATACTTATTTCCTATATCGTATTCTACAAATAATTAGTAATATTTTTCTTTTCAATAATCCTCAACATCCCTACGCTATAACATTCAGTATATCGAATGATGCAATTTCATTGTTCCCGTCTATCAAAATAAAACGCACGTGAATATTGAAAAAGTTTTTTCACTCACTTTTGAGAAGCAAAAAGCAATTTTTCATTGTTTTAGCTCTTCAATAAACTTTAGGAAGTTGAATTCGAATTAATATTTTTCAGGTGTGCCTTTTTTACAGGAAACAACTGTGAAAGCTCTCATAAGTAATATATTATGGGGCCGGTCGTGAGGAAGAAGCATTAATTTTGTGACTTGAAATGAAATGAGAAATAGAGAACGGAGTGTCGTTACACTAGGTTCCCTCTGCCTACCCTGCTACAAGCAGAATACAGCGTGCAGCTTAAATAGAGAAGAGTAATATATAGTCTTAGAAAATAGAGCGATTATCATCCATTACATGTCGTTCCAAAACAGCGGGTTGGCGGGATGCCTGCAGCATAACAATGCACAAAAATCAGTGCACCTCCTCTGGTTTACGAAACGCCTCGTGAATTTTAATATCACACACGGACCTTAAATGCTTGTACAGACTAAAAATCTACAGATGATAATAGAAATATCTAAATATTAAAAAACTACTGTACTGCATATATTATCATCACGTAGGATTGGGAGTATATTTTTGCCGTAATCATTATGAATTCTCTTTTTTTTTCAATTTTCATTTGGTATTTTTCATCTGCCAGTTCAGACCATATGAAATACTGGTACTGAAATAAAGTTACCAGTTACTGTCACAATTATGAGTAATGCTATTTTTACTCTAATTCTTGCCAGTTTAATATAACTTCTCTTTTAAGGTCTGACTGTATCCAACAAGCTGGAGGGAACCTAGAGTTACAATACTGCGTTCCCTATTTTACATCAAATTCTAGAGGCATTCTGTATTGAATGGCGAAACTCAACGCCGCGCTTAGCCTCGACACTAGAACAAAGGAATAAAAATATTAAATATTTCATTTTTTCGAGTAGGAATTCTACCGACAACCTATCGCATTTACATTCAAACGCTTATTTAACTGACTTCAAATATTACTTATTCATATATATTTGACTATATTTTACCGCGCAAACTAAAACATCTCTTATATATATGAAATTAAAAAAAAGAATCAATATTCAATTAAGCCACTGCCTGTAAGGCCTCTGTGGTTGAGGTGAGAGCGTACCGACGTTGCCAGGCCGCCTTTTGTTTCTTATTTTGCTCGTTGATTTTCTTTGTTTTTTTTTCTCCGATTAGTCTCTTTTGTGTGGAATTTCTTATTGTTTATTGCGGGACCTTATTCGACGTCGTGATTGAGGTGGAGAGGTGATGAGTGACAATTTTTTACTTATCATAAGTTCGTGTAATTATTTTTGAAAAAAAATATCAATGATTTTACCAAAATTGGTGATGCTCATAATATTAATACCAGGAACAGGCTTAATCTTAGTGCACCGGTCACTCGATTGCATCGTATCCGAAATTCTTTTACGGGACAATGTACGCTTCTACAATAGGATCCCAGAACCCGTCAGAATATTTTCTATATCACTATTTTAAAAAATTGTGAAAAGACGTTTTGTGTGTTAAAGGTTACCAAAGTAGGTAAGGGGTACCAAATTAATAATTTTATAAATAATGACACGCCTCAGGAATGAAATGCTCGCTCCAGTCAAAGGTTACCTAATCATTCTCACGAATAATTAGGTAAGTATTTGTATAAAATTAATTATTAAAAATAAGTCCCGGTGAGTTTTTTCAGGTCGCCGTTTCTTCTTAGGTTTAAGACTTAACTGTAATGAACTGGTGGTAAATTATTTGAAGTTCAAAAAATTAAGCTTCAAATAAACTTATTATTAAAATGTAACTTTATATTTTTCATACAATTATTTGAATTTTATTTTTCTTATTGCGCAAATTATTTTCAGGATTACTAATAACTTCACTTATTAAATAAGAGACATAAATAGTAAAAATAAAATTTCAAATGTAATTGGAATAACTGAAACTTCACTGAATTATCTTAAGCCTAAATAACTGTAAGTATATTAAAATCATTCGAAAACTTCAGATCTCTAATAATAAAAAGATAATGCGGGATATGGCGTGAAGCTGGTTTGTTCAATAATTTGTATAAATCAATCAAAAACTTATTAAACTAAAAACAACATACATTACGGCAATTAAACCTAACCCCTTCAACCCACAGTCCTCACAACCAGCGATACATAAATAAGTGACTTGTAACGTCAGTGTCGATGTGGGCAGCAAATATTTGTTCAGAGACAGTTTACTATGCAGACGGTACTAGCTAACTAGTGTTATCGGTGCGAAACTGTTGTTAAATTTTGAAGTTAGTTTTATAGTTATATAGTAAATCTTATTGATTTAGAGCTTTTTTTAAAAAAGACTTCGTTAACAAAATTAATTATTTTTATGTTACGTATATATATAATGCGTGATCGTGGTAGAAATCAATGTGGCTTGCCACCGGAGCGAAGAAATAAAAGTAATTTATTTATTCGTGTGTCATTTCTGGCCAAGACTGGCCTTGTAACATTTTAATTCTGATTAATTTTGAATGAATTTTAAATAGTAAAGCACATTTTTTTATTTACTACATTGCTTTATCAAACAGAAGTGTTTGAAAGTTCTCAATGAAAATCACATAATAAAGTAAAGTCATAGAAACTACTAGCGGTCGCTGCAAAACCAATACATACTCGACTTGAGCCTCCAAGTTGGTCATACGGTATGCTAGTTATTAATCATCATTTATATTAATAAATTAATATAGTTAGAGGCCGTCTTCGCTCTGATGTCGGGGCAAAGCGCGGCGTTAAGTTCTACCACTCAACACGCAATGCCTCCAGAATTTAGCAGAAAGCGGGGAACGGAGTGTCTTAACCTCTGTCGACATTACTGTGACAAAGATTCCCTCTGTCGACATTACTGTGTGCGGGATTACAGCGTGAAGCTATATAAAAAAAAACTATTCTTATTTAAGTACTCTATTTAAAGTTTATAAAGGTTCATTAAATACAATCAAAAAAAGACGGAAAGTGTCAATTTGCAGAATACACTTGAAAGTATCTAGCCCGAGGCACTTGGCTGGTTCATAATAAAGCGTTTACTTTAGCCAAATTTATTTTCGCACAAACATTTTGTATCTAACGTGGCACAGAGATAACCTTTAAAGTGCATTAAGCGTGTAGAAAATTGGACAGGCTCTATGTAATCGAATTAATGGAAGTAAATTTGTAGAGTGAACTTTTAGAGAATAATAAAAGTCGGTGTTATTTTTTAGTTGAAACCGTGCCAGAGTAAACCTAGTCTTAAGAAATTCTATGTCCCACGCACCGCATAATATTCAAGATATAATATGTCAAGTTGCGGAATTAAACTACGCACTGTTTGCAGTGTTACGACAGCCATAAAATTCTATTTCACTAGGAGAACCTTCCTTTTCTTCCCGACGACCCGGGAACCCAGTGA
Source organism: Heliconius aoede (assembly GCA_037355905.1). Lineage (NCBI taxonomy): Eukaryota > Metazoa > Arthropoda > Insecta > Lepidoptera > Nymphalidae > Heliconius > Heliconius aoede. Next base: position 970,563 of record JBAIZZ010000053.1, on the reverse strand, counting down.
TAAGATACTCTAATCGCAAGAAGACACTTCCGGCTGACTCCTCCCATTCGTGTTGAGTGGCGGAACTAATATAGGGCTTTGCCTTGTTGCGAGGGGGAATCGAATCCACAATCTGTCGCAATTTCCTGTCGAGTGTATGCCGCGCATACAAAAATTTGTATTATTCTTAAGTATTTATGATCAACTTACTTTGTGTTTGCCGAGATTCGTAACAGAACAACCGAGTACAGCCTCCCTTCCAAGGAAGAAAGTGTGGTTGCCGATTGGTTTCTCGAACGAAGGTTCCTCTGGAAATTTCTTTGTCGTTGGTTGAGAATCTGTAACAAAGAATATCATGTTATCTTTTTTATTTATAAAAATATAATAATATTATTATATTTTAAATTTGAATATAAATATTTATTTATATAATTTCATTTTAATATTTTCATATATTATTTACAGTCATGCGTAAACGCAACGACCGTGGGTTTGATTCC